>CAUYQV010062264.1:0-15650 GCA_963574575.1 Galagoides demidoff
TTTGATACAATGACTAAGCAAATGACATGAAATCTATGTTAACCAGCTTGATGAAAGTATTTCAAATTGTATATGAAAACAGTACAATGTACCCCATGTTTGCATTAATGTATACAGCTATCAATTAATTAAAAAAAACAATACTGATGGCAAGGCTTACAATTAATTAAAGTTTGTTTCTTGGCAGAGTTTAAAAAAAAAAAAAGAAATTAAACTGACCCAGGAGAGACAACAATAACTCAGCTCTGCAATTTTGCACTCTCAGTTTAACGTGGGAACTCAACATGTTAAAAAAATAAAAGACAAAAAAAACCTTAAAATATTTTAAACAACCAACACTTTAATATTAATTTAAAAGGTAGAGGTTGTATACTTGTGCAATGGTTCTCAAAGCATGAAACTTCCTGGGATCCCTGAGACCCTTTTAAGGAGTCTGTAGATCAAAACTGTTTTCATTATAATAAGACAGTATTTGCAGTTTTAACTGTGTTCACATTTGCAATGATCATGCAAAAGTAATGGTGGACAAGGCTATTGGCCCTCAGCACAAATCAAGGTAGCGGCACCAAACTGTATGTGGTCATTGTGTTCTTTATTGCCATGTACTCATAGTACAATGACATAAAAGCCAATTTTACTTAAGAATGTCCTTGATAAAGTAGTAACATTTATAAATTTTATTAAATCTTGACACTTCAATATATATCTTTTTAATAGAGAAGATTTTTTTTTTTTTGAGACAGAGTCTCCTGCCTCAGCCTTCCAAGTAGCTGGGACCATAGGCACCTGCCACAGTGCCCGGCTATTTTTTGGTTGCAGCCATCATTGTTGCTTGGCGGGCCAGGCTGGATTCAAACCTGCCACCTTAGGTGTATGTGGCGCCAAGCCATAGAGAAGATTTTAGTAGAACCTCCATAGCTGACCACCTCCCTACACTGAATACCTCCTTAATTTGAACTACTTTTCACAGACCAGACGTCTATCACATGTATGTATTAGTATACAGTAGGCCTAGTTCCTTATGTTGATCAGTTTGTTATAGTCCTTTGGGTAGTCAAGTTACAGAGGCTCTACTATACTTTGTGTGAAGAAACAAGAAGTATTTAGTGAAGTACAAAAGTTGTCTCCAAGGAAAGTACTCATGTGATTCAATTTTGAGCTCACTAAGTACTTATTTCATGCAACCATTTTTTTTTTTTTAAGAGACAGAGTCTCACTTTATCACCCTTGGTAGAGTGCCGTGCTGTCACAGCTCACAGCAACTTCCAACTCCTGGGCTTAGGCAATTCTTTTGCCTCAGCCTCCCTAGTAGCTGGGACTATAGGCGCCTGCCCCAGCTATTTGGTTGTTGCTGTCGTTGCAGTTTGGCCATGGCCAGGTTCGAACCTACCACCCTCGGTATATGGGGCTGGCACCCTACCCACTGAGCAACAGGTGCCGCCCATGAAACCATATTTTTATGTGAAAGCATGATTGACAATAAACTATGATTATTCAAACTTAGGTATTTGGCAAACATTTTCTCAAAAATAAACCAAATGAGCCTGTTACTTCAAGGAAAATAATATTGACGATAATTATTGTCAATGATAAAATGAGCTTTCAATAGAAAAACAGAATTTCAGAAAATTTGTATCTGTCCACTATGAGCTGACAGCTTCCTCCAAACTTTAAAACTCTTTGGATGATATTAAATTATACAATGAGATATGTCAACATTTTGAAGATCTGCATGACCGATGAATGTCACAAAATTATGCATGAGTAAAAAATCTATTTTAAGTCCAAGATACACCAATGTAATATAACAGAGTACAAAAAGTCATTGATATCATTGCAAATTCAACATTGTCATTGACTCTTAAGAAATTATCACTTACTGAGTTTTGGTATATTAGCAAAGAAAAATATCCATAATTACCTGAAACGGTTATTAAAACACTTCTATACTTCTAGCATGTGCTGTCCAACAGTTCTTCTGGAACTACTCTTATAACTTTATATAATACAATTAATTATATTTCCATTTTGATACATTATCGTTAGATTATATCCGTTGAATACATTATCTTTAGATTATATCTGTGGACTCCTTTGCTATGAAATAAGCATGAGCATATAGCATTTCTTCCACCTCCCCACACCTCTGGTAGTTTCAGCTATTTTGTTAACTTTAGCTTTAATAGCTACTTTTCTATTACTATCTGTCTATTTTACTAAAGTTAAATAGTAAACCTCAAATTCTTCACCTACCACTCTGTTATAAAAGATGAAGGGGCCATTTCATTCTTGCTTTTGCTTTGTGTCCCTTATCTCACCTCTTGATTTTTGTTAACTACAGTAGAATCTCAAAAAAAAAAAAAAAAAAGCTACAGTAGAATCTCTGACAAGAGATTCTTTGACTAGACATGACATAAAAGCCAATTGTTCACTCATGGTCAACATACAGAGGTGGTTAGCGTAAGGAACTAGGTCTACTATATACTGATATGTACATGTGGTGTATGTTCAGTTTATGAAAATTAGGTCAACTTAAGGAGGTGGCCAAAGTAGGGAGGTGATCAACTATAGACGTTCATATATATATACACACACACACACACAAAAACACATATACATATACATACTTACACACACACACAAAAACACATATACATATATATACATACATACATACATACACACACATACACACACACACACATATTTATGAGACAGGATCTTGTTCTGTTGCCCTGGCTAGAGTGCAGTGGCATCATCATAACTCACAGCAACCTCAAATTCTTCAGCTCAAGTGATCCTTCTGCCTTAGCCTTCTTACTAGGTGGGACTACAGGCAGGCATGTGCTATCAGGCCCAGCTAATTTTTCTATTTTTTTGTAGAGATGAGTGTCTTGCTCTTGCTTAGGCTGGTCTTGGATTCCTGGCCTCAAGTTATTCTCCTGCCTCAGCCTCCCAGAGTGCTGGGAGTACAGGCATGAGCCACTGTGCCCGGCATATATTATGTTTATGCGGTTAAGGTTTCAGACATTTTTGTTTTATTCTGAAGTTTTTTTTTTTTTTTTTTGAGACAGAGTCTCAAGCTGTCCCCCTGAGTAGAGTGCCGTGGCATCACAGCTCACAGCAACCTCCAACTCCTGGGCTCAAGCGAGTCTCCTGCCTCCGCCTCCCAAGTAGCTGGGACCACAGGCACCCGCCACAATGCCTGGCTATTTTTTTTTGGTTGTAGCCATTATTGTTGTTTGGCGGGTCCGGGCTGGATTCGAACCCGCCACCTTAGGTGTATGTGGCTGGCACCTTAGCCGCTTGAGCCACAGGCGCCGAGCCTTATTCTGAAGTTTAAATTGAGCCTTCTGTATCTGTCTCTTTATTGATTCTAAAAATTTAAAATCTTAACACATGATTATATCAATTATTATTCACTGCAAAGCCAAAGTCTGTGGGACTCTCAGAGAAGGAAATATAATCCTATGTCATGAAACACACTGGTCAAAGAACAATGTCTCCAGCATAAAAGTATAATGGATTTTCTACTTGTTACTGTGAACCTCTTACGCTGTCTAATAGAATAGTCTGTTATGATGGAAATATTCTATGCCTGTTGCTGTCCAGGATTAGCTACTAGCATATGAGCTATGAAGCACTTGGAATTTGGTTAGTATAGCTAAGAATGTGACTTATTAATATTATTTAATTTTAATTACTTTTAACTTAAAGGTAAACAACCACATGTAGCTAGTGGCTGTCATGCTGAACAGTGCAATTCTGGGCTGCACTGTGACATTCTTGCCTCATTTCCCACCATTCTAAGCCTTGTCTACTATGACTGAGCTCCTGCCATATAAATACCTGATTTCTTGGAAGACCACTATGGGTAAGTACTGTGATATTTGTTCTTTAACTGTTACTTCTAATCTTCCCAAGAACCACACATCCTAGTCTGTTTTCTGCTGCTATAATAGAATAGCACAGACTGGGTAACTTACAAAGAAGAGAAGTTTATTTGGGTCATGGTTCTGGGGGCTGGGAAGCCCAAGAGCATGGTGCCAGCATCTGGCAAAGGCCTCTGTGCTGCATTATCCCGTGGCAGAAGGTAGAGAGATAGAGAGAGGGAACTGGATCAAACTCATCCTTTTCTCAGGAGCCTGTTCTCAAAATAATGGCATTAATCCATTCATGAGGGCTCTCTCTTAAATCCATCATACTGGCAATTAAATTTCAACCTGAGTTTTGGAGGGCACATTCAAACCATTGAATCCTGCAAGGAAAATGTTACCATTCCCATTTAGCAGATGAGAAACCCCATTTCCTGGAGGTTAAATTAGCCAGCTTGTCACACAGCTGAGCAAGGGAGCTGAGCTAGGATGTGAAAAGCCGGTCTTCTTTCTTCCTATGTACTCTCCTTGATCTCATTACAGGCACCAGACACTGTGTTATATGCTGGGAATTTAGGGTAAAAGAAGTTCAGATCCTGTCTTGAAGGCAATAAACTGAGCCAGGCAGTAGTTATTTCCTGGGTCTGCTGTGACTGATTTCACAAACTTGAGGTAGTGTTCACTTTCACTGCTACCTTGCAAACAGGGTTTATTTTATTCTTATTTAACAATCATACTACCTTTGAAAGAGTAGCCAACTTCAACTCACCTCCTTCTGATAGGCCAGGCCAGCTTCATAGAGTTTAATGAAGAGGTACTGAGTCCATTTGTAGTAATCTGGCAAACATGTAGTTATTTCCTGCCAAAGAAAAGGAACAATCACATATAAGCCATTGTAAACATTTCCCCTACAATCAGCCCTGCAATACAATTTTGAAAAGCAATCAAATTACAAAAATATTTGCTGGCTGGGCATAGTGGTTTATGCCTATAATCCTAGCACTCTGGGATGCTGAAGAGGGAAGATCACTTGAGCTCAGGAGTTTGAGACCAGCCTAAGCAAGAGCAAGACCCCATCTCTATTAAAAATAGAAAAATTAGCTGGGCCTTATGGCAGGCAGAAGGATTGCTTGAGGTTGCCATGAGCTAGGCTGAGGCCATGGCACTTTAGCCTGGGAAAGAGAATGAGGCTCTGTCTCCAAAAAACAAAAAAACTGCCAACCTATATTTTCACCTATTAGTAAGGTGAGGGAAGGAGCAATTTATTCTGGGAAGAGATGTGATTGAAAAGCCACCTCCACTTTTCCTGGGGCATGTTCTATGATGAGAAATGCAACTTCAAACCTTTTGTACACCCTCTGCCTGCCCATCAACCTGCAGCACTAGCAGGTGAATTACGTCATATGAAACGGGGTATTCACATTTTTGTCAGCACAAACATGTTAGGAGCCACGATGCTAATTTACATAGCACATCTTGAAAGCAAACACACAATTCAAGAGGAATATTTGCCTGTTTCAGTATGATCCTCACTTGAAAACAAACTCTGTGTTTCCACATATAACTGGGGCCTGGTGGCTCCTTTAGAGTCATTATGTTCCACTGATTCTATTATGTGAATCAGCTACCTAGGAAGACCAATTAAAAACATTATCAAATATTAAAGTGAGAAAGCATCTGGTTTATATTTCTAAGCTTAAATCAAAGCTTCTCCAAAGTTTACCTTCTGTTCTAACAAGAATTTGCTATAGAATTTTTCAGTACAGGTCCTGATGAACCTACTTACAAGGTTTACCATCGATACAGTCAAGTGAGCATAAGACCTCTTCACTGTCACGTGTTTCTTTTCTGGTGCTCTCTCACCTCCAAAAACAGCTAACACAGAAAGGGATGAAAGAAGGGGCTGCTTCACATGGCTCCACTTGTAATTGACTTTTGATAGAAGGCATACTTTTATCAAAAGGGGCAAACAACTATCTTCCTTAAGATGAATGTGTGAGGAGAGATCTGGAAGCCCAGGACCGGAGGGCACGTGTGGCAGGAACTGAGCCAGGTGTTGGGTAAACTCCTGATCTTCCCATGGGCTGATTTTCTCATGTAAGATTCCTGGGTCCTTTAATGTTCTACCTTATAGAAATACAGATTAATAACCACTAGAAAACAATACTTTTAAGTACAAATAACTCAGTTCTGACCTCTGGCCCCACCTTCCCACTGCAAGGTAGGTAGGTAATAAGTAGGTAGCGAATAACCCACAAAATCTAATGGCTTTGCCCACACTATAGCTGCACCTGCCAGGCTGGCCTCATGTAATGCAGAGCAGTGATTTTTTTTTTTTTCTCAAAATGTTAAGGGGTTACAAATGTTTTTTGGTTGCACAGACTGCTTTTGTAGTACTTTTTGAGTCACAGTGTGCCCATCACCCAAATAGTGTTCACTGTGCCCTCTAGGGAGGTCTTCATCCCTCCTTTCCTCCCCTCCACTTGACTTCCATTCAGTTTTACTTCACTCTGCACAAGTGGGCTCACTGGTTAGTTCCCCTCTAATAAGGAGTACATGTGGTATTTGTTTTTCCAATCTTGAGATACTTCACTTAGGAGAATGGTCTCCAGTTCCATCTAAATTGTTGCAAATGGCATTAATTCATGCTTTTTTGCGGCTGAGACGTTCCCCATGGTATACATATACCATATTTTATCAATCAACTCATGAATTGATGTGCACTTGGGTTGATTCTACATCTTTGCAATTGTGAACTGTGCTGCAATACACATTCGAATAAAGGTGTTTCTTTGCTAGAAAGACTTCTCCTTTGGGTAGATACCCAGTAGTGGCCTTGCTGGATAGAATGGTAGGTCTACTTTTAGTTCTTTGTGGACTCTCCATACTGTTTTCCACAGAGGCTGTACTAATGTGCAGTCCCACCAACAGTGTATGGGTGTTCTTTTCTGCATCTATTTAGAGCTGTGGTTTCTTCCTTTTTTTTTTTTTTCTTTTGAGACAGAGCCTCAAGCTGTCACCCTTGGTAGAGTGATGTGGCATCACAGCTCACAGCAATCTCCAACTCCTGGGCTCAAGCGATTCTCCTGCCTCCGCCTCCCAAGTAGCTGGGACTACAGGCACCCACCACAGATTCTGGCAATTTTTTGGTTGCAGCCATCATTGTTGTTTGGTGGGCATGGGCTGGATTTGAACCTGTCAGCTCAGGTGTATTTGGCTGGCACCTTAGCCACTTGAGCCACAGGCGCCAAGCCCAGATCTTTGGTTTCTGAGCTACACATCTGCCAACCTGCACTCACTCCACAGCTCCCAAGCCTGCAGGGGGATCGTGTGCAAAGAACCTCACCAACTCAAGACCCAGATGAGCACCCTGAGGCTGGGCTTGCTCCCCACACCCCCAAACTCATCCTCATCCCATCACCATTTTTGCATCAGCTTCTCCTCCTGCTGGCATGGCATAGAATTTATTCTCCTCAGCTTTTTAGACAAGCAACTTTAAAACTTTCATTTGTAACAAAACCTAGGGCAGAAGCTATGCTTGGTCTGTTTCATTTTGCGCATCACTGTATGCTCAGGTCCTGGCACACCGGGCACTAAGTCCCTCGGCTTGACGTCCAGGGGCGAGGCTGGCTTCATTACCACAGCACTCCAATAGGAGACTGAGGTACCTGTCAGGCTCTGGGACAAGGTGAAAGGGAAAGGAAAGGACTATGGTAAAAACACTTTACTATCCCTTATCAAACACTGGCTTTCTGACTAAAAGGAGACACTGTTTATGAGGGAAAGACCAAAACATATGATATGGAGAAATCAACGCAAGGCTGCTCCCAGTCAGCTCTGGGGCAACCCCCAGCAGGGAGGGCCTGCTAGGTCACCTCCACTCCCACCCTTCTGCTCAGGTCCGGTCTAGCTGGGTCTGTGTTTCTTGCTCCAGTTGAATCTTTGACAGTGATTCATCCCTCATAGCAAAACAGCTAAAATCACTCAGAGCCATCATGAATTTCACTGGCATCACGACCTCATAATATTTAGGTCAGCCATCAGAATTTGACAAAACTAAACCAAAACCCAAGGCAACATGTTTATCAAGCCTGTCATCTGCTGGCCCTGCATGTTGTTAACTAAGCACGTCAGATAGGTGAGCAGACACCATACCTTACAGTTTCTAGTGATGTGGTGTTACGGCCCCCTCTCCCCAGTCTCACTGTGAGCTCCTGCCTTCAACACACTGACTCTTGAAAACAGAAGCGAGGGGTACTCAGATGCTTTTTTAAAAAATGATCTTTTGTTATGTGTATTTTTGTCATTTGTTCTTTATTGCAACAGAACAAAAGGAACCATAGAAGAATGGCCTTGCCTTTTATTCCATCCCTGGTTCTAAAGGGAGGGACTGTGAAAACAGAGGCCCTCAGCATTCATATTGTACAGCTGTAAAAAGAAGAAAAACACCTGGGTGCCTCAGATGCTTCTCACTGAGACAGCTCAAGGTTCGAATTCATAGCTTGGAAGAAGGAAGAGAGAGGCTCACGAGGAAATTTGCCAGAATCAGGACATTGACGGGCATTGCACATGAAGTCCTCTAAACTTAGCACTGGTTCTTGAACTTGGTTGCACCTTGGAATTAAGCTTTAAAGGTTTCTAATGCCTGGATCCTACCTCCAGAAACTCAACATGGGGCCAGGGCTGAGGACCACTGCAAAGAGGTTCCTCCCAAATACATCTCTCTCCCAAATACCACTTGAAAGACAGAGTCCAAGTGCTGCCCACATGTCTTGGCAAAGTTTAACGAATTGGACTTTGACAGGAGCTAAGAGCACAAATTTGCCCATATGACATTTCTAACAGGGTACCCTGTACATTGTGTTAAGGCGGGTCTCTCAATGAGTCTTCCCTTGATTCAAATCCTCCTGGCACACCTCAGCTCCAGTCCAGCTCTCAATTACTGAGAAGATTAAAGCCATCTAGAGTAGACCTTTTCACAGTCTCACCTGTCTTAAGCAAAGTTTCTCAGAATTTTCATGGCCACCACTATCCCATTCCTTCCTTTTGTCTCCAAGGGAAAGGAGGAGATCACCCAGTGGCACTCTAAGCCCTGGACCAGCCCTCCAACCTCTCCGTGTTCTGCCTCACTCCATCTCATTCGCATCCTTCCCAGCAACTCCTTGTCATCCACTGGCCCGGCCAGGGCTCCCACCCTAGAACACACCACCCCTCTTCCTCCTTCCTTGACTATTACTCCCATGACTCCTCTGCCGTCTTCCTCAGCCTCACTGACTGCTTCCTCTCGGCCTCTTCCCCCTCCCCCTCTTCCTGCAACCATCTGTCAGATCCCATCTCTGCTGGTTCTTTCGGACCTCCTTTACCTTGCCTTCTCTCCTTTTTGCAGAATTGAGGAAATAGGTGGTAATATCGGGGTAATTAACTAACCTTGTACCTAACATTTATCTAAGAAATCATTTTTATGCCATTATCTTCCTTTATCTCAGGACTAACTTTAGGCTGAAAATGAACATTTAATGAAAATTGAAAATGACAAATGCTAGACACTGCACTTTCACAGAGCATATTTTTCTTAAAGGTCTTCTTTTTTGAACTGAGGACTACAAACTAAATTCTTAATTCGAAAGGTTCATGTTCTACATGCTCTTGAAGCTAATTTAGAGAATGAGTATTAGTCTCAGGGAAATCACGGTCTTTGCAGTTTTAAAGACAACTCATGCTGTCTTTCTTAACTGAAAACAGCTTGAGTGGTGAGCTCCTCTTTTTGCTATTTTCTTAACTCATATTTTTTGAGCGTTATCATTTTTTATGGTAAGCTGAAAGCTGTTCTCTGTTACAAACTACACAAAATCCTACGAACTGTCCATAATCAAACAAAAAGCAATAATTAGCTTAATTTCTTGGTAATTGTTTTTTGCCAGCTGACAAGAATTTATCAAGGCCGTCTAACAATACAAACAGCTTTCCTAACTGGGCAGTTGGGAACAGAAAACCCTCCATTAAGCTACAGATGAGATTAATTGGTTTGAGTTGCAATTTGTTATCCGTCTAGTTGAGCACAGGCCAGTATTTCAGCTGCCCAAGCTACAATTGTTCCTCTTTTTTTTTTTTTTTGGAAGGAAAGGACATTAATTTTATCTGCAACATCCTTGAAAATTTTAGGATTGATAGGATAGAATCACTTGAAAGATGTTTTCGTGTGCCAATTCTCTAGGTTTCCTGAAGAATATAAAGGCTATTTGTTACACATGGGCATGGATCCAGAGGAAGAGGAAATATCAATTCATTAGTTCCATGGATGCACACAGGGACAGCAATGCCCAAAATGAGCTGTTCTGCTGCCTGCAAACTCCGTAAGCAATGAGTAGTAGAAACCTGCCGTACCTCGAAAGATTTCATACGTGACAGAGACTTAGAAATAAAGTAAACCTAGAAAATTTACGGACAGTCATTCTGATAGTCTAATGATTGTTTTCCTCCCCCCCTTTGGAGACAGAGTCTCTCACTCTTCAGAGTCAGTCTTTTCCCTGAATTCAAGCTAGAGTACCATTGAGTCAACCTAGCTTATAGCAACCTCAAACTCCTGGGATGAAGCAATCCTCCTGCCTCAGCCTCTTGAGTAGCCCAGACTATACGCACTCCCCACAGCACCAGGCTAATTTTTTCTAATTTAGCCTCACTCTTCCTCAGGCTGGTCTCTAACTCCTGAGCTCAGGCAATCCACCTGCCTAGTCTCCCAGAGTGCTAGGATTACTGGTGTGAGCCACCACACCTCACCAATAGCCCAGTGATTTTTAGGGGAAGGGTTTGGGGGTGGGGGAGGGCAGATCAGAATCCCATAGGAGGTGGGAGAATTTTTCCAACTACACATGCTGTCTTCTGCTTTTGGGAAGATGAAATAGATATACTTTTCCCAGTTCTTTCTAGGTACGACTAAAAACTCTGGAACTATAAGACTCTTATATAAAACCTAAGAGTCTAAAACAACTGGAAAGGGTGGTGCCTGTGGCTCAGTGAGTAGGGCGCCAGCCCCATATACCGAGGGTGGCGGGTTCAAACCTGGGTCCAGCCAAACTGCAACAAAAAATAGCTGGGTGTTGTGGCAGGCACCGGTAATCCCAGCTACTTGGGAGGCTGAGGCAGGAGAATTGCCTAAGCCCAGGAGTTGGAGGTTGCTGTGAGCTGTGACTTCACAGCACTCTACCCAGGGCAATAAAGTGAGACTCTGTCTCTAAAAATAAATAAATAAATAAAACAACTGGAGAAGGTAAAGCAGACTGACTAGGAATCTCAAACCAAAGAATGACATAGTGGTCAAGTCCATGGATTTTTTTAATGCCCCATATGTTCCAGAATTGTAGCTAACATAGCTAGCAACCCAGAAATGCCAATGAATGCAGAGAAAGAAAGAGAAATGGGGAAAGAAGGAAGGAGGGAGGGAAAGAGGCACAGACCTGTTCTCTCTCTCTAAGTAAAGTACCAAGGAAAGTACAACTTGGAAAGACAGAAGACTTTTAGACAATAGCCACTCTACTTCCAATACTATAGAAAAACCCGCAACCACACCCCTATCAGCAAAGGCTTAGTGAAGCCAAGGCAGGAGCGGGGAACCTATAGCCTTGGCACCATATGTGGCCTTCTGGATCCTTGAGTCAGCCTTTTCCCTGAATCCAAATTTAAAGGAGGCCTATATCTTAAGGAAGCTAAGAAGGCATTACAACCTCCCTGCCAGGGTGCCATGATAGGAAGCTGAGTGGAGAGCTGTGACTTCTCTCCCTACTGGCCTTTAGTGAAAAACCCATCCCCTCATTGGTGGTATTAGTGGAGGCCACAAGAGGAGAAGTTATAAAGAAGAAACAAATGAAAATTTAAAAACAAAACTATAAAATAACTCAAATAAAATGCTCATTAGATGGGCTCACCAGCAGAATGGAGGGGACAGAGGAAAGAATCAGTGAGCTTGAAGACAGGACAATTGAACTTACCTAATCTGAACAACAGAGAGAAAATAGACAAAAAAAAAATAAACAGATGTGAGAATCCCGCAAAAGATCTAACATGCATGTCATCAGAGTCTCCCAAAGCAAGGATAAAGAGAGGGAAGGTAAAAAACTATTCACAGAAATAACTGCTGAAATTCTCTGAAATTTGGCAAAACATAAACCTACAGATGCAAGAAGCATGAAATCATACAGAGTATATTCTCTGACAACAATGGATCAAGAATCAAGAACAGAAGGATAAAAGAAAGATTTTCAAATATTTGGGAACTAATACTACTAATTACTACACTTCTAAGTAATCCATAAGTCAAAGAGGAAGTTTTAGGAGAACTAAAATAATACATTTAATTAAACGAAATGTAAATACAACTCATCACATTTTATGGGACCCAGCTAAAGCTGTGCTAATACTGGACAAGAGGAAAAGTCTCAAGTCAATAATCTCAGCACTCGCTTCAAGAAACTAAAAAAAAAAAAAAAAAATCACAAAGTCCCAAAGCTGCAGATGCTGGCATGGATGCGGAGAGAAGGGAACACTTTTACACCATTAATGGGACTGCAAACTAATACAGCCTCTTTAGAAAGAAGCTTGGAGAATCTTCAAAGAACTCAAAACAGATCTTCTATTTGATCCTGCAATTCCATTAGTAGGCATCTACCCAGAAGGAAAAAAATCATTTTATCATAACGACATTTGCACTAGATGGTTTATCACAGCTCAATTTATAATTGCTAAGAAACAACCAAAGTGCCCATCAGCCAGGAATGGATTAATAAACTGTGGTATATGTATACCATGGAATGCTACTCAGTCATAAAAGGATGGAGACTTTACATCTTTTGTATTAACCTGGATAGAGCTGGAGAACATCCTCTTTAGTAAAGTACCATAAGAATGGAAAAGCAAGTATCCAATGTACTCAATACCAATACATACCCACACAAGAGAAAAAATTTAATTCAAGTTGCGAGGAGGGGGAGAGAGAATGATGTGCTCCTACCTAATGGGCACAATGTAAGAGTGCATGGCGCATCTCCTGGGTGCAGGACACAGCTACCACGGGGACCTTACCTAACAAATGCAAATACTGCAACCTAATTGTTTGTACCCTCATGTTAATCTGAAATTAAAGCAAAAAGAAACTGAAAAAAAAAAACAGACTCAAAGTAAGCAGAAGGAAGAAAATAATGAAGAAGAAAGTAGACCTCAATGAAATTGAGAATATAAAAATCTTTACGAGGTTTTTGTTTCTAGTCCTTCTCTTTTTTTTTTTTTGAGACGGAGCCTCAAGCTATCCCCCTGGGTAGAGTGCCATGGCATCACAGCTCATAGCAACCTCCAACTCCTGGGCTCAAGCCAGTCTCCTGCCTCCGCCTCCTAAGTAGCTAGGACCACAGGCGCCCGCCACAACGCCCAGCCATTTTTTTTTGGTTGCAGCCATCATTGTTGTTTGGCGGGCCCGGGCTGGGGATTCGAACCCGCCACCTTAGGTGTACATGGCTGGCGCCTCTAGTCCTTATCTTAAACATTGTTACTGTTATTAAATTTTAAGCCTTTTTAATTTTATGAAGGCAAAAAAAGAAACCTAATAAACACATGTATATGTAATACATAAATGAAAAGAAAAAACTAACATAGTAAAAAAATTGCTTCTTGGAAAGGTTTAATGAAATCAACAAAGAAAAGTAAGGAAGAAAAAGAGAAGAAACAAATTAATAATATCAATAACAAAACACAGATCCTGGAGACATCAGAAGGATAATAACACGATGAACAACTCTACATACATGAATTTGACAACTTGTATGAAATAGATCATTTCCTAAAGAACCACCAACGATCACAATTAACCAGATGTGAAACAGATAATGTGGATAGCCCTATAACTATTATGAAAATTGAAGTCAGAATTAAAAAACCTCCAGAAAAGGAAATCTCAGGCCCAGAGGGTTTCACAATAGAATTCTATCAAATATTTAAAGAACTGACACCAATTCTATAGCACTCTCTTTCAGAAAATAGAAGAGACCATTCCCAATTCCTTGTGAAGCCAGTATTAAGCTGACATCTGAACACCATCACAAGAAAATAAAACTACAAACCAATATCCCTTGTAAATATAGATGCAAAAATTCCTAATAAATAGTAGCAAACAGAACTGAGGAAAATACAGGAATATAATTATATGCTGTAATCAAGTGGAGCTTATTCTAAGAATCCAAAGCTTGTTCAATAATAACAATCAACCACTATAATCCACAATATTAGCAGTCTAAGGAAGAAAATTCATATGATCCTATCATTTGATGCAAAAAAAATGCATCTGACAAAATTCGACACTCATTCATGATAAAAGTTCTCAGAAAAAGTGAAATAGAAGAAACTATGTCAATTTGATGAAAAAAAATCTACCAAAAGGCTGACAGCCGAAATCATTCATAATGGTGAAAGACTAAATTATTTCCTCCAAACACCAAGAACAAGGCAGGGATATCCACTCACATCACTGCTATACAGAACAAAAACTGAAAGTTTTAAGTTTTATCCAGTACAGTAAAATAAGAAAAGAACATAAAAGACCTACAGATAAGAAAGGAAGAAATAAGACATGATGTTCTACTTAGAAAACCTACAAAACACTTCCTGGAAGTAGTAAGTCCTGCAAATTCAAAGAATATAGGATCAATGTTCAAAAGTCAATTATTTCAACATACTAGCATGAACCCATAAAAAAACTGAACTTAAAAATACAATACCATGGCTCAGCGCCTGTAGCTCAAGCAGCTAAGGCACCAGCCACATACACCAGAGCTGGTAGGTTCGAATCCAGCCCGGGCCTGCCAAACAACCATGGCAACTACAACCAAAAATTAGCCGGGTATTGTGGCAGGTGCCTATAGTCCCAACTGCTTGAGAGGCTGAGGCAAGAGAATTGCTTAAGCCCAGGAGTTGGAGTTTGCTGTTAGCTGTGATGCCACAGCACTCTACCCAGGGCGACAAGCTTGAGGCTCTGTCTGAAAAAAATAAATAAATAAATACAATACCATTTATAATTGCTCATAAAAATGAAATAGGTGTAAATCGAACAAAATATGTGCAGGATGTATAAGTAAACTGAAAAGTGCAAAAACAAAAAGCACTGACATAAAAAATTTAAGAACTAAATAAATAGGGAATGATTATGTATTAACGAATTGGAAGATGATTCTGGACTTAGGAAATAATCAAGAATCTACAAAAACTTTAAAATTATTAAGTAAGACTGCTGGTTATGAGATTAATGTAAAATGAACTGTATGGTTATAAAGAAAAAATAGGAAATTAAAAGTAAATGAATAAATGACAGCTTCTTTCGGGGAGCGGAAGTAGTAAAGTCAAACAAGTAACAGGGAAGACAGAGGAGAGAAGAAAGGCAATAGGAATACAAAGGGAAAAAGAGAGAGGGGGCTTAACCGAACTGCTCTAAGCCATACTTCTTAGTTAGCTGGTTACTGCTGTGCTTTGAAATCTTACTGTGTCCTCAAGCAATTTATAATAGACTCAAAAAGTGTTCCAAGTTTGGCTCGGCGCCTGTGGCTCAATTGGCTAAGGCGCCAGCCACATACACCTAAGGTGGCAGGTTCCAATCCTCAGCCCGGGCCCGCCAAACAACAATGATGGCTGCAACCAAAAAATGGCCGGGCGTTGTGGCGGGCGCCTGTGGTCCCAGCTACTTGGGAGGTGGAGGCAGGAGACTCGCTTGAGCCCAGGAGTTGGAGGTTGCTATGAGCT
>CAUYQV010062266.1:0-25891 GCA_963574575.1 Galagoides demidoff
GGGGGAGGGGCATCTGGAATCTGCCACATGCCCAAAGAGCAGCAATACAATAACATATACATCATCGGTTCGGCGCCTATGGCTCAATTGGCTAAGGCGCCAGCCACGTACACCTAAGGTGGCGGGTTCGAATCCCCAGCCCGGGCCCGCCAAACAACAATGATGGCTGCAACCAAAAAATGGCTGGGCGTTGTCGCGGGCGCCTGTGGTCCCAGGTCCTTGGGAGGCAGAGGCAGGAGACTCGCTTGAGCCCAGGAGTTGGAGGTTGCTATCAGCTGTGATGCCATGGCACTCTACCCAGGGGGATAGCTTGAGGCTCCGTCTCAAAAAATATATATATATATACACATCATCAAAAGGGAAATGGCATACTAGGTCATTGGTTTTCCAAATACTTAAGTAATAGAGAGTACAGTATGGACCAGAACTATTGGAAAAGGCCTCATGGAAAGGGAGAGGTCTCAACTAACCTTTGAAGGTTATATAGGTCTAAACATTCATTAGGCAATGAGACCATTTATGATAATGCAAAAATAGCAACATTACTGTAGATTCGCAGAAAAATGCTGAGATCCACCAGAATTTTTATAGCACTTTCCAAGAAAATTTCAGGTCATTAGTAATTTTGTCAAATGTTAAAATGCAATATACCACCAGTGTTCAAATGCAGAATAAACCAGCTCTCCCAAATAAAAGCCCTGTGCTAAACTCTTTGCCAACCATAAGAAGAAAATAATTTCATTCATTTCAGTCCTTCCTTATTATATATGAATAATTTGATAAGAATGATATCATATTCACCATTTAATTTCATAAATGCAGGAGAAGAGAGGGAAAGAATTGGGAGGGAAAAGAAAGATGATTTCTATTTCTCCAACATTCCTACAGAGTATTTAAATTGCTGCAGAAAGTAAGTCCAAACAGAGAGACCCTGATGATCTCTCATTGTGAAACATAGATTACACAATGCAACTACAGTTGGCAATACATGTTTACTGTTCTTTATAGTCAACAGAAGTAGTTTCATAGTTAAAGGGAGTGGGCATTTCTAGCTTCTCATATTCAAAAGCTATTTTTGATTCACTGCTAACTTCCTTATTTAAACATTCTTTTGTCCCAAATTAACCAAGAGATTCTTTCTTGGTGAGCACAAACCACATGGAAAGTTATAGTTTCTAAGCTGCTCCCACTTCTTACTTTTCTACAAGCCAAACAAAAATTACATTGCTTCAGATCCAAAAATCTAACTTTAAAAATTCATCTTTGGGTTAAGAAAAAGCATAGAAATTTCCTTGCCCAGAAGCTACTTTTAACAGATCCATGTGAATTCATAAATCCCAATTCCATGTTCTCAAACACAAGCCAAATGGTTCAAAATTCATGTATCATGTATCCACTGAACTGACAAATCCACTTAGACGAGCATTAATTTTTTAATGCTCTGCTAAAGATTATTTGACTAACTCCTTAACTCATCTTACCACACATGCCCTCAGTCTTAACTCTTATCTTTATTTCCTTATCACTACTAAGTGTCGAACACTCTCCCTCATTGTGGAAGTTTAGTTTCTCAGACTCTTGAACACCACCATCTCTTCACTCATCTATTCAACCAGACACCAAATCCCTGATAATTTTCTTCCTTTTGCAGGTCTACTACCTGGAAACTTGGTTTAGGGACTTACTGCCTTATTAATGGACTATTATAATTGTCCTGTGATGGCTCTTCCTACCTAATATCCTTCATCATGTACTATCCTCTACGCTGTTACTTGGCGAGAGCACTTCCTGACATAGAATAGACAATAAAGAGCTCCCTTTGACCTATTAAAATGGTACATGGTCCTGGTCTTCACTTCAGTGGCCTCTGATTCCCCTAAGCCTACCCATTTTGAGGACAGGTTTCCCCAAGGTGACCTTTCTCTTTATCTTTATACTATTTTTATTTATGTTGTTCTTATCTCTGACATATTACTCCATATCCCTCAGTTTAATAGCAAGTCTTCCATTCAGATTTCTGTAAACATCCCATCCCGTCTGCCTTTTCTGAATTCACACAGCTAATCTTAAAACAATAACTGATACTCCTGAGTAAGTCTAATCTCACTTGTTATAAGAGAGCAAATATGGCATATTTATGTTGTACTCTCAAATACATTTTAAACAAAATCTATTATTGAATAGGTGTAATAAAGTGATCTTGAAAAAAAGAAATTCTTTAACAAATAAGTATAACTAATAGACTCAGACTCTAGATAGAAAATTATTTCTTATTTCCATTTTAAAAGTTTATATAGAACTAGCAACTGTGATTGACTATGAATTAATTTGAACCTACATTAACCAAAAGGGATTCCATTATATTATGCCAGTAATATTCACTGAAAATAAAAATAAACTAATTGTGTAAGGAAAATCTTACAAGTACTTTCATTTATATCAACTTAGAAGAACTATAAATGTACAAAAAGTAGTATTTCAGAAATTAACCACTTTTTGGTAGTACTAGAATATATTTAGAAATGTTTTTAATGTTGATGAAATGGACTTTTTGATATAACTAAGGATTTAATAGAACCATAGTTAAAATAATGCTACCCTGTAAAAAAAAATTAGGTTTTTTTTTTTAATCAACTCAAAGTAACCTAGAAACTTAAAGTAAAACCTAGTTTCCTAAATGTTTGATTGTTTTGTGTATATCAGTTAAGGTACACAGAATTACAATTCTCCTTTTTGTTGTTGTTGTCAGTAAAGAACATAATGATTTTTTATGTGCCATACCTTTGAGAGACATCTATTGATTCAATCATTCTTTCAATAGCTAAATTACTTATTGAGCTCCAACTACATGCCAGCTGGTCCTCACATACACAGCAGTGAGCAAGACAAGTAAGATTCCTATTTCTCACAAAGCTTACCCTTTCACAAACACATTCAGTAAACAAGTACACAGATCCATAAGTAATTTGATTTTAGATGGGGGCAAGTACTATGATGGCATTAAAAGAGCCTAACTGAAGAAAGAGCATCTCAAACATAACTAATCATCAGAGAAATGTAAATCAAAACCACAATGAGATATCATCTAATCAGAATGTCCACTAAAAAGATAAAAAAGGAAAAAAAGAAGAAAAACAGCTGTTGGTAAGGGTGTAGAGAAAAGGGGACTTTTTAAACATTGTTGGTAGGAATGTAAACTTAATTTTATATATTAATATATATATTATTAATATAGCCACTAGTAAAAACAGTATGAAGAACTGAAAATAAAACCACGATTTATTGCAGCCAGCCCACTACTGCACTTACATGTATATTGCAGCACTATTCACAATAGCACAGATATGGAATCAACTTAAGGGTCCATCAATGGAAGAATGGACAAAAAAAAAAAACTTGTATGTACACAGTGTGGCATACTATCTGGCCAAAGAAAAGAATGAAATCACATCCTTTGTAGCAACATGGATGGAACTCAGGTCATAAGTGAAATACCCAGGCAGAAAAAAGACAAATGTTACATATTCTCACTTTTACACTGGAGTTAAAAAAAAAAAAAACTGAACACATGGAGGTAGAGAGTAGAGAGTGGAAAAACTGATAGATAACACTGGGAATGGTGACCAGTATGGAAGAGTACAAATATACAGTCACATAGAAGGAATAAATTAAATGTTTGATAATAAAGCAAGGTGACTATGGTTAAACAAAAGTGTATTGTACTCAAGGTATGAACACATCAATTATCCTGACTTGATCCCTACATATTATATAAATGTAACAAAATTTCACATAGGCCATAAATTTATATCATTTTTTCAAAATAGCATCTCAAGGGCAATATTAAATTGTGTGGTCAGGGAAAGCTACTGATGGCCTCTGAACTAACAGCTAAATGAAAATAAAGAGCCAAGCCCACAAAGCCATGGAGAAGAGGATTCCAAGTGTAAGGAGAGATGCATGCAAAGGCTTCAATATCAAAAGAATCGAGGTCTAAGAAAAGGAAGATGATCAGTGTGAGCAGAGTATTGTCAACAGAGGAGGATGAAGAGGAGGAAGGTCTAAAGAGGCAAGAAAGAGCCAACTCACTATGCACTTTGTTAGCCTCATGAAGACCTATGTTTTTTAATGTTAATTGCCATAGGAAGCAAGGGTATAAGCAGGTGAGTGATGTGACCTGACATATACTGCAGAGAAATTAGATCCCATTAGATTACTGAAACAATTAAACAGTTTATTGGAGAGGTAAAAAAAAATAGAATTACAATAAATGCAATCCCTGGCTTGGATTTATGAAGTAGCTTTCTCTCATAGATTACTTTTAAAAATCACCATCTGTTTCGTTCTCCCAACATACATGCTATTATTCATTTTACAGCTAGAGACTGAGACATAGTAAGATTAATTCATTTTCCATCCCCTACACGTAATAACTACCATCACCATGGAAAATACATCTCAATAGCAACTTTTTGGCTGCTGTCTGTCTAATTAGACCAAGTAAATTGCTTTGCTGAACACTTATACTCATCCTTCACTTCTGACAGATGAATTCTTCTGAGTGCTTCTTCTGGAAGACAAAATATTGCTTGCCAAATTACATGCAGACAGGCAGTCCTGCCTTAATTAATGAATCATATGAGTATTATGAGTCACTGTGCTGCAGACCAACTTGCATTAGCCACTTGAAGTATTCAGTCATACTCTAACAATGCACTGTAGGGAATGAGTGCCTTATTGCTTTCAGGAAACAGAATTCATGAATAAAAATAAGATGGCTTGGGGGATGCTTTACTAACCTTACAGAACAGGCAAGTCAAATAAACACCATTTTCCAGTTTTTCAGGCCAGAGATCAGAAGCTTAAAAGAACTCATTCCTGAAGGTCAACCCATTAATCTCTGTTCTCCATTATCTGATGTTAGACTTTTAGGGAAACTTCTATATAGCTACAGCTCCTTAAACCTAGTAATCTTAAGGAGAGCTCAGAGGACTTGCCTCATCTTAGGAAATGTGAAAGAGGGGTTAGTAGATTTAATGAAAACTTAAAATATAATAGAACCATTTTTGCAAGCTAATGAACATTTTTCTTTAATCTCTTTAGAGGCCTTCCTTGGATATATTCCTTTAATAACATTTCTGCAAAAATAAGCACCATGATAGTTACTCAAAAGGATGTGTTTGGCATAATAAGAACAGCAAAAACATTTTCAAGGGAACATACTTCTTTAAATTTTCCCCTTGAAATTGTAAGTGACACAGAAGTGTTGATGGGAAAGACCCTGTGTTGCTCAGTGTCACTTCACACTTAAGGATTATGCTAGCAAGTTCCATTGTGGAACAGTCGTTGTTCAGATAAGTTGAAAGGGTAACAACAGCTTTCCCTTACAGTTGGTCTGTCAGTAGGTAGCACCAGCCTTATTGGTGTCCTTAACTTCTGTTCATAGTTCCCTCATTCAATTCTTTCCAACTAATCCATTTTGATGGCACCATCTATTTTCTGCTGGGATCCTGACCAATGCTGTATCTGTCATATGATCAAAAGCAGACAAGAATCCTGTTGAAAAGACAGCCTCTTATGATCTTTCTGAACCATCAGAACCATCTTGTTCTTTGTTCCTCACTCCCCTTCTTGTTATTATGCTGTCACACTGATCTCAGGGATTCTGGGATCCACAGCTCAGACCAGCCAGTGTTTCTTAAGCAGGTTCTATTTGCCAGGAACTGAAAAGACAGAGATGTAGAAGGTGTTGCCCTTGTTCTTGGGGATATAACATTCTATTGAGTAAATATACAATCCCAACACTAAAATCCACCAAGAATGGATGTTTCTCACGGATGTTTCTCCCACATAAAACCAGTCCATGTGTGAAAATGGAGAATACAGAAGACCGACTCTATAATAATTATAGTCCATAGGCTCCAAATAGTGGTATTTAGAAAGCTTCATGGTAATTCAGGTACATGGGGGAAAGTAGTGGAAAAACAAGGCTAGAGATTTAGTCAAAACAAGGTAAAAAACAGCATTAAATGCTATACCAACTAATTTATTTGGGTATAATAAAATACTTACAGATTCCTAAACAGCAGAACAAATGATCAGATCAAATTTTAGAAATATTTGCTGGAATAATAAACCAATAAAGTAAAAAGTACTGAAAGAAGAGGAGCAAAAACTAAGTATAAAATTCTAACAACAATCCCAACAAAAAGCTGAAATAGTGAGCACAAAGAGAACAAAACAAAAGACTTCCAAATATGAAAAGCAACTGGAAATATCTCATTCATTCTAACAGTAATATTGAAGAACAAAAAATGTTTTGATAAATTGTTGTGGATTACATAATCGTTCAGTTAGATATCTTTGGTTTCAGCTCAAGATTTACTAATTTATCTCCTGAACTATACTACTTCTCTGTGTAAATTACTGGAAAAAATTCCCACTTAAAGGTAATGAACCATAGGGCAGAGCAAGATGAGCAGAAGGATTATTCAGCTAAGCTCTCCTAGAAAGACTGGGGGAAAAGAGAGAACCTAGCCATACCTAGTGTAGGGACCTTACCCAGAGTCATAGTCAGGAAGCACAGTGAGGAGGCAGTGAGCAATACAGTGTATAATCCAGAGTACCATAAATATGATGAATTAGGCAAGTGATTGCAACCAGCTGGGATTAGAGCTGGGATTAGAGGTACAGGATGGAAGGAAGCCTTTCCAAATATTCAGTTGTTGCAGGAAACTGCACATTGAGTGAAAAGCTTGGAAAAGTGGGCAGACTCAAACAGTATATAGTAATCAGATTTCAGTGCCAGTTGGAGTGGATTTTCCATAGGTTTGGTGGCTAGTAAAACAGCCATACTGAGAAGGTCTCCATGGCCAGGGGGCTGCCTTTGTGGGAATGCCATGAGAAGATCTTAGCAGGGGCCAAAGCACTGCCATCTTAATTCCACCTGCCAGGATCAGAACTCCACTCTTGGGACAGGCTGAAGGACTCCTGCACCCCAAGGGAAGAGGATTAATGGGGCACTATGAGCATGCCCCCCTGAAGGATTCTTGTGAGCTTTAATATTCCAACTCTGCAGGGTCTGAATGCTGAGGAAACAATCAGGCCATCACCAAAGGCAACTAAGTTTGGAATAAGGACCATGGAGGTTGCTGGCTGTGCTGTCTCTTAAAAAAAAAAAAAAAACTACAAGACCACCTGGTGTCCCAGTAATATATTGCAACATACTGTCATCAAGAGCAAGGACTTTGGCCAGGCGTTGTGGTGGGCGCCTGTGGTCCCAGCTACTTGGGAGGCGGAGGCCGGAGACTCGCTTGAGCCCAGGAGTTGGAGGTTGCTATGAGCTGTGATGCCATGGCACTCTACCCAGGGGGATAGCTTGAGGCTCCGTCTCAAAAAAAAAGAGCAAGGACTTCTGTTTGAAACAAAAGAGGCAGTGAGAAGTAAAAAGGAGAAAAAGGAGGTAAACAAGAAGAAAGGACACATGCAGAAGAACCAACAGAAAAATTCAGGCAACATGAAAAACCAAAACAGAGGAACTTCCCCAAGGGGCCATGAGGCAGATACTGCAGAAGACTCCACCTATAAAGAATTAATGAACTTGACAGAAAGGGAACTTAAAATATGGATGATAAAGACAAGAAAAGAAATGGATGAGGAAATAGAAAGAAGGAACCAAAAGTCAGATGAAAGATATGGAGAATATGGAAAGGATATGGTATAGCTTAAGGAAATGAAGGAGACAATCAGGGAATGTAAAAATGTAGTAGAAAGTATAAAAAATAGGTTAGACCATGGAGAAGAAAGAACCTCAGAGCTAGAGAATAAAGGTTTCAAGTTAGCCAAGGTAGTTAAAGGCAGAAAAAAAAAGTTAAAGAGTTATTAAAGAGGAAAAAAAGAGAGAGAGAGCACAACAGGCACTTACAGAACTACAAAACTCCATGAAGAGTTGAAACACACAAATAATAGGTGTTTCTGAAGAAGAAGAAGATTGTCCTAAAGTAAATGGAAGCCCTACTGGAGACTATCATAAATGAAAACTTTCCAAGTTTTACTAAACACCCTGACACACTCTTTTCAGATGGATATCATACCCAGGGCCATCTCAATTCAAACGGAGCCTCTCTAAGACACATTGTAATGAATCTGTCCAAAGTCAAGATGAAAGAAAAATTCTGCAAACAGCCAGGAGTAAGTGCCAACTGACCTATAGAGGCAGAACCATTAGGATGACAGAAAACTTTTCAACTGAAACTTTCCAAGTCAGAACAGCATGGTCATCTACCTTCAACATTTTTTTTTTTTATTAAATCATAGCTCTGTACATAATACTGTCATGGAGTACAGTGTGCTGTTTTTATATACAAATTAAAATATTTTCATCAAACTGGTTAAGATAGCCTTCATGTCATTTTCTTAGTTATTGTGTTAAGACATTTATATTCTACATTTAGAAAGATTCACATGTACTCTTATAAGATGAACCATAGGTGTGATCCCACCAATCACCCTCCTTCCACCTATCCTCTCCCTTCCCCTCCCCTCCCTCTATAGTTTTCGTAGGAAAGCTATAACCCAATTATACCTTCAACATTCTTAAATAAAACAGTTTTCAGCCCAGAATTCTGGATCCTGCTAAACTAAGCTTCAAAATTGGTGGAGAAGTCAAATCTCTTGTGGATGTACAAGCACTGAGGAAATTCACCGCAATAAGGCTAGCTCTACAGGAAATGCTTAGACCTATTCTCAACACTGCCCACCATAATGGACCACCAGCAAAGTAAACACCTAGAACTTAAAGGTCAAAGCTTATCTGGCACAACGGACAAAACTACACAATGGACTTTCACAAAATAAAAAGAATAGAACACCACCATACTTACTAATTCTCTCAATAAATGTAAGTGGACTGAATTAACCACTAAAGAGGCATGGCTGGCTAATTGGATAAAAAAATATATATATACAAGCAATCCATATGGTGTCTCCAGGAGACACACCTAGCATTGAAGGACAAATCAAGATTCAGAATTAAGGGATAGAAAACATTATTTTAAACAAATAGAAGACAGAAGAAAGGAGAGGTTGTAATCTTATTTTCAGATACAAGCAAATTTAAAGCAATGAAAGTTAAGAAAGACAAAGATAGACATTTTATACTGGTCAAAGGAACAACACAAAACATTTCAATTTTAAATATTTATGCAGCCAAATTAAATGCTCCCAGATTTATGAAACAGACCTTGATGTGTCTGGGCAACATGATATCCCATAACAACATAATAGGCAGGGATTTTAACACCCCTCAGACAGAACTGGACAGATCCTCTAAACAAGCAGCTCTCAACCTGTGGGTCACGACCCCTTTGTAACAATAAAAATACATCGTGGCATTAGGAAAGTTGAGAACCACTGCTCTAAACAGAAATTAAACAAAGATACAATGGACTTACACATGACCCTAGAACAAATGGGATTAACAGACATATACAGAACACACTATCCCAACGGTAAGGAATATACATGTTTCTCATCAGCCTATGGTATGTTCTCCAAAATCAACCATGTCCTAGGATACTAATCAAACCTCAGCAAAATTAAAAGAATAAAAATTATATCTTGCATCTTCTCAGACCACAAGGTAATAAAGGTGGAACTCAACTCCAACAAAAATGTTCATCCCCACACAAAGACCTGGAAATTAAGCAACCTTATGCTGAATGGTAGTTGGGTTTAAAAGAGATAAAAGAGGAAATCATTAAATTCCTCAAACATAACAACAATGAAGACACAAGTTACCAAAACCTGTGGGATATAGCAAAAACAGTCTTAAGAGGAAAATGTATTGCCTTAGATGCCTACATTTGAAAAATAGAAAGAGAGCATATGAACAAGCTCATGAACCATTTTCTGGACTTGGAAAAAGAAGAACACTCTAATACCAATCCCAGCAGAAGAAAAGAAATAACCAAAATTAAATTAGGGAATAATAAATTTCAAAACAAAAAAATCATTCAGGAAATTAACAAAGCAAAAAGTTACTTTTTTATAAAATAAATAAACCTTTGGTCAGATTAACTAGAAATAGAAAAGTAAAATCTCTAATAAGCTCAATCATAAACTATAAAAGGGACATAACAAAAGATACCACAGAGATACAAGAGATTATCTCTGAGTACTCCAAGAAACTATGTGCAGAAATTTGACAATGTGGAGAAAATGGATCAAAACCTGGAATCACGCCCTCTTCTTTGACTTAGCTGGGAAGGAATAGATCTCTTGAACAGACCAATTTCAAAAATTGAGATCAAAGAAACAATAAAGAATCTCCCAAGAAAAAGACGTCCTTGTCCAGATGGCTTCACAAAAGAATTCTATCAAAACTTCAGAGAACGTATACACATACTGCAGAAATTATTCCAAAAAATTGAGAAGGAAGGAATCTTCCCCCAACACGTTCTATGGAGCAAATATCACCCTGATACCAAAACAAGGAAAACACCCAACTAAAAAGGAGAATTTCAGACCAATTGCACTAATGAATATAGATGCAAACATTCTTAATAAAATCTTAGCCAATAGATTACAGCTAAACATTAGAAAAATCATTGATCACAATCAAGTAGGTTTCATCCCAGAGATGCAAGGCTGATTTAATATATACAAGTCCATAAACATAATTCACCATATCAACAGAAGCAAAAACAAAGACCATCTGATCCTGAATAGATGCAGAAAAAGCATTTGATAAAATTCAGCATCCTTTTCTAATTAGAACACTTAAGAATTTAGGCATAGATGGCACATTTCTGAATCTGATAAAAGCCATCTACCACAAACCCACAGCTAATATTATACTGAATAGAGTAAAACTGAAAACTTTTTCACTTAGAACTGGAACCAATAAAGGTTGTCTCTATCACCACTACTATTCAACATAGCACTGGAAATTCTAGCCAACACAATCAGTCAAGAGAATAGGCAATCTCTATTCAATAAATGGTGCTGCAAGAAATGAATATACACATGTAAAAGACTGAAACTGAATCCACACCTCTCACCATTTACAAAAATTAATTCAAGATGGATAAAAGATTTAAATCTAAGGCATGAAACAATAAAAATCTTTAAAGAAAGTGTGGGGAAAACACTGGTAGACATCAGACTAAGGAAAAATTCTATGAAGAAGCTTTCCATGGCAATTGCAACAATAAGAAAAATAAACAAATGGGACTCAATTAAACTGAAAAGCTTCTGCACAGATAAGGAAACAACAACAAAAGCAAATAGACCAAGTTCAGAATGGGAAAAGATATTTACATATTATGAATCAGACAAAAACTTGGTAACTAGGATCTACAGAGATCTCAAATTAATCAACAAAAATAAAGACCCAACAATCCCATAGATCACTGGGCAAGAGACATGAATAGAACCTTCTCTAAAGAAGATAGATGAATGGCTAACAAACATATGAAAAAATGCTCATGGTCCCTAATCATCAGAGAAATGCCAATCAAAACTACACTGATATCACCTAACCCAGTGAGAATGGTCCACATCACAATGTCTCAAAGCTGCAGATACTGGCATAGATATGGAGAAAAGGGAACAATTTTACACTGCTGGTGGGACTGCAAACCAATACTACCATTTTTGAAGGAAGTATGGAGAATCCTCAAAGAACTCAAATTAGACCTCCCATTTGATCCTGCAATCCCATTATTGGGCATCTACCCAGAAAAAAAAAAAATCACTTTATCATAAGGACTTTTGCACTAGACTGTTTGTCACAGCACAATTTATGATTGCCAAACTGTGGAAACAGCCTATACGCCCACCAATCCAGGAAAGGATTAACTGAGATATATGTAATACCATGGAATACTACTCAGCAACTAAAAATGATGGAAACTTTACATCTTCTGTATTAACCTGGCTGGAGGTGAAACACATTCTTCTTAGTAAAATATCACAAGAATGGAGAAGCAAGAATCCAATGTACTCTATTCTAATATGAAGGCAGTAGATGAGCTAATATGAAGGGAAGGGGGTAGGGGAATGAGCAAGCAGGGAAATGGGAGGAAGGAGGGGGAAGGGAGGTTACAGTTATGACACACCTTTTGGGGGCAGGACACAATTATAAGAGGGACTTTCTCTAACAAATGCAATCAGTGTAACCTAATTCTTTGTACCTCAATGAATCCCAAACAATAAAAATAATAATAAAAAAGTAATTAACGAAAATATCCATGTGCCCTACTATTGCTTCATTTCATATATGTTTCTGAAATGCATCTCTTTCATTAAAATAGTATAGCAGTCATCCTTCTGTTAGAAAGAATATGGTGTGGTTTTTCTATTTACATCAGATAATAAGAAAAATATTAGAAGTTTTGTAATGAAAAACGGAAGCTATAATCATGGTGCAAACATGATTCCATCACTTATCACCTTCTACATAAACTCTCCAAAAATGAATGAAAAAAAGTAGAAAATGTTCTTTCTGCTTCTAAAACAAGGGAACAGAAAGTAATATGACTATACAAATAGAAGATGAATCAATATAATATGGGAGTGGTCATTATCATTATGACAGTATCAATCAATGTGAAGAGCAAAAATATTAAAGATTGTTTAAATAGCAAACATATGTATGCTCAAACAGATCACCGATTTGCAATCAAGCAAATTAAAATTAAAATTCCTCCTTTCCCATACATTTATCCACTTGACTTCTCCAATCTAGGCTAACATATATTCAGCATCCCTTAAGGCTCAATGTTCAGTTCTTGACACTTCTGTCTTCATGTTCACCCCATCTAAGAGCTCATCTTTTCCCACAGTTTCCTTTACCATCTCAATCTTCTATAGCTCCAGGCCTGACAGCTGTCCTAAACTAAAATATCTTTTCTTTTTTTGTCTACTGGACAGAAACTCAATATATATAAAGTAGAATCCATCATCTTTCTCCTACCTCTGAATCATTTTTACCCTCTTTTCATCATTACATGCAAATCATTACATTTTCTAGTCAGTCGTCCAATCTTGAAATCTTGACATCATCTTTTCCCATTCCTGTATTTTATTCATCACTACAAATGTTTCCATCCAAATGTGCATGTTTCTTAACCTTGAGGGCCTTTCACATTGGGATTAATGACTATAATACGTTAGTTGTACATATACAAGATTGTTCATAACAATATGTTCAAAAACACTGCCTTAAATTCCAGAACTGGCCCTGACCTAAGTTCTAAGTTCTTCATCTGTGAAATGGGGATAACAATAGTATTGGCTTTACAGGGTTGGCAAGAGGATGAGATGACATATGTATGCAAAAAGACAGAACCATACTCAGTAAGGAATAAGAATTCATAAATTATAGCTGCTGGTGTTATCATTACCTCACCAGGATTCAATGTATCATCTGTTATAACCAACATAATCTTAAACTTAGATCATGACACTTAAATTGCTCAAATTCCACTTATCAGCCACCTAAATCATCAGAATTTATTTATTCAAATTTTTCTCTCCTGGAACTTGTATTATTTGCGTACAAAACATTTCTTGCTTATGATAGCATTGAAACAGCATACAAGATGCTTCTCTGCTTTGTCATCAATAACTCCAAGTGCTCAGGGCCTTGGAAATTGTCCTTTTTTGGTTTTTCTTCTAAATCAAAACCAAAAAAGGGAGCACTAGCTATAGGCATGTTTTCTTCTTAATCTAAACCCCTCAAATCGTTCACTTTTGACTTAGAAAAACTGGAGTCCAGATCAGGTGTGAGTAAAATTTCTTTTGGAATGCAATATCTATGGCCTTAGTCTCTGACTAAATGCCAGATCACAGAATCTGAATAATTGACTTAGTTCTGCCAACGTCCAAGCAGGTGAATTCCCTGCATGATCCTCTGTCAACATCCTGTGAGCAGTGGGCCTGACACTAATCTGAAGCTAAAAGATGTTTCAAACCCTTTCCAAAAGTTGGGTATTTGGCATTAGTTTCACTCTCTGTCATTTTTAAACCCTATTGTGTTTCAAGAAAAATTCAATCCATGTGTTTCTGATTCTTCAAAACACTGTTGTTTTGTAAGAGCTATTTGATGTCACAAAGCCTGATGAGTCTCAACAAAGCCATTTGCTTCCCATAGAAGGCAGTAGATCTCTCCAAGGAATTAGTGAAACCAGAACCTCAGGCATCTTAGAGCTCATGGATCTATAACATTTCTAGGATTTCTCTCAACTTGCAATTTTTTTTTTTGAAAGAGCATCTCAATAGGAAATTGCTGCCCAATGGCCTCATTAGTCAGACACTTCAAAATGTAATATCCAGCTCATGTTCAGCTTTTCAGTACATTTTGATTCTGGCCACCACAAATAGGTTTGTACATGAGGAAGTGACACCTTCGTAAAAAGTATTTAAACTTTTTAAGCCTATAATTATGACATTTTTCAAAGGAAAACATAACAACCTCATATGACAGGCCTGAAATAGATAGAGAAATATATAATATGTAGAAAATGGCGTATTGAGTGACTGTACACATGTCGATGTTGAGAGGGCTTTTTTTGCCTAAATAACTATTTTAGAAATCTCTAAGAAATAAACCAACAGATGCAGAAATCATTTTGTAAAGAGTATAGCTTTCTTCTTCTTGGAGTAAGCTGTACTTGTAAATAGAGTCCCGAGGCTATGAATTGAAGCAATGGGGGAAATTAAATTGCAGAATAATTGAGAAGGACACGATTTAACCAAAATATAATTTTGACTTCCTGATGTAACTCAGGCTTTTGTTACTGCTTTCTCAAATAAATCAATGAATTAAGAAAGAGGAAATCTCTCAAATTAATGTGTGTTTGAACTCCATCAATCTGGTAAGCTTTTCTATGGAAGTTGAATTTGATCAAAGCAGCAAAGAGAATTGTGCATGCTAATTTATAAACATATTAGAGTCTGAAAAGACTGGGATTCCAAAATGCCTCCATAATTAAGAGAGATGTAGGTGATCACTGGATTTCTTCTTATAAAACTCTAAATATATTTACAGTGATGACTATACAAATATGAAGCTAAGGTTGATATGAAGGGCTCAACTAAAGATTAAAATGGCTGTTGTCCGGTTACTTGAGCAACACAAGGAATAAATCTCCTTGAGTTACCAGAAATATACCAGTATATTAATATGTAAGTGGAGATTTCATCTGCTGGTAATGGCAGCTCTTTCATTTCACTTGCTAATTTTTGTTGTTAGGAATGGGATTTTTCCATGAGATAAAATTCTCAAAATTATTTTTCTTTGGGGCAATTAATAATGCCAATAACAATGTAAAACGTGCATAACTGACTTACAACAAAAGAGAGAGCAGTCTCAGGTGAGACTGCAAAAAAGTAGAACAAATTTCACTTTGATTCAGCTCATATAAAGTTACAGTACCCGAGGATGGGTGGCTGTGTGGACCCAAGACACTGACATCTTGCACGCATTCCTTTTCCTTTTATATAGACATAATCTCGTTAAAATGGAAATGTATTAGGAAAGTCAAACAATTAATTGATGCAAGAAAGGTTGTTTCATGTTTTGTGTAAATCAAAGCTAAAAATTAATATAAGGAACAGCACTGTATTGTAGACTAAACACAATTTGGCCTGAGTATAGCGTTTGGTGCGGGTGTCAAAGTTGTTCTGTGTTACACATGGTTGGTAATCCTCAGCAGAAATGTTAACTCAATTTGTCAGTATTATCTTTATGTCAACAGTAATGCTTAAATATTTACAATAGACATAGTACGCTGAGAGTTAGTAATGCAAGATAAATTGGAAAAATGCTAACAAAATGGATGGTACTAATAGAAAGCCCTGGCACTGCAGCCTGTGATTTTATATACAAGAGCCTTGCCCGAAGGTAAGATTTTATTAAGTTCTATGGTTGATAGGCTGCTCCAAAAGTTTCCTTTAAAAATAAAAAAAGATTAAATGCTTTTTGAAAGGAAACAAAGCAATGAGTTTACTAAATTTATTCCACATAATATAGTCAGCAGTTGAGTCCAAAGTACATGCTAGCTGCTATTCTTTTCAAATAGACATAAATAATATTGCACAACTTGAACTGCTATGCATTCTTAAACGCTACACAGAATTAAACAGTTACCACGTTAAAAAATAACAAAGAGTGATGAATAAAAAGAAAATGCCCCTTGTCTTCTTTCATTTCCCCAATCCTGCTTCCGTTGCTACTGTTTGTTGTGTTAAAGGGGTGCGTGTGTTTAAATTCTTTGTGTCGTGAGTTCAGCGGAAAAACAGAGATAGATAAAACTAATAAATACATCTTGTGGGCTAAAACACTGCTACCGCCCCAACTCATCTAACCAAAAGGTTGATGTTTTCTCCTTCCCACCATTTAAGCTGTCCTGTAAATGTTTTGCTGTGACTTTTCAAGGAGAATTGATGGAAGATGTGCTAAGAAATGGGCAACAAATTGTTTCTCTGATACCTACTGCAGGGCCTAAGACTTCCTGACGGACTTTATCGTGTTTTATCACCAAAGAAGCACATTAGTGCTCTATCCAACAGAAGCCTCACTTTTCTTTCCCTTAAGGGATTTTTTCAATCCAAACTTGTACAGAAGAAATCAAAGGTTGTCCACCTATCCTCAAAAGCAACTGTGTCAGTCAGTTATAGAACTTTCTGGGTTTTATGTATTTCTTCCTTTTATGTTACATGTGGAACATTCAAGAGAAGCACTGAATAACCATTTGGGTAGACTGTTTAACCAGGTAAAGAAGAACACAGAAGAACAGACATCATAAAAACCAGTGACTTTCTAAAAGTCCACATTCTCACTAACCTATTACTATTTGCTTCCATTTGAAAGCACGCCACTAAATACACATTTTAATTCCCTTATAAGAAATACTTTAAGATGACTACACTCACTGGCAATAAAGACTAATAACCAATACAACAAGTGTAGTAGATAACGGAAGAAAGGGTGGCCCACTAGACATCAAAAAAGAAAGTACAAGAGAAGTTGATCTCTCCAGAAAGGCAGAGTCGAGCTGCCTAAAAAAAGTGATTAAGAGGGACCTTTGAGATACTTGAGAAATCATTGTTCCTCATAGAATTAACACAATAGGAAACATTTTTTTTTCTAAGTATTTAGAGTATAGCAATACTACTCAATCACAGAGGCCCATTTCTTCTTTTCTCCCTAAGTCTGTACTCCTAATACTTTTGATTTTGGTTCCAACAATTGTTCACTATTTATATATGTTAGTTGTTGCCATTACTATCAATAATGATGGCTTTATATAAAGGACAATTGACAAATTGACTATTTACTCAAGGACATATATACTGACATAATGAATTTATCATGAGCAGTTACAGCAGGTCTTTCAATAACATCATTTCTTTCAATGTCTTTTCATCACAACATTGATGAGAAAAAGAATCCATTTCCAGCCTGGGCTGCTGTCTGTGTGGAATTTTCACTTCCTCCTCATGTCTACGTGGGTTTCCTCAGGTAGTCTGGTTTCCTCCCACTTCCCAATTATGTCCATCTTAGGTGAACTGGTGTTTCTGTATAACCCCAGTCTGAATGAGCACGGGTGCGTGGGTGTGCCCCTCTGATGGGAAGGTGTCCTACCCAGGACTAGTTGTACTCTGAGCTTCTGGGATAGGATCCTGCCACTGACCACTCTGAACTGGAATATTGGAATACATAATTGTCTTACTTATTAATCATTCTTAAATATATGTACGGCTCACATTTTGCATTCCTTGTTTATTTGTTTGTTTTTGAGACAGAGTCTCATGCTGTCACCTGGGTAGAGTGCTCTGGCATCACAGGTCACAGCAACCTCAAACTCTTGGGTGTAAGCAATTCTTTTGTCTGAGCCTCCCAAGTATCTGGGACTATAGGCACCCACTACAATGCCCACCTATTTTTTTATTTTTGTTGCAGTTGTTATTGTTTTAGCTGGTATGGGCCAGGTTCAAACCCTCCAGACTCAGTGTCCATGGCCAACACCCTACCCACTGAGCTATGGGTGCTGCCCAGCTCACAGTTTATTTTAATGTTTAACATTAGAAGTGCTTTGGTCTTCAATTAAAAGTCTGGTGCAGCTTGGTGCCTATGGCTCAAGTGGCTAAAGCGCCAGCCATATACACCTAAGGTGGCGGGTTCAAATCCAGCCCAGGCCCGCCAAACAACAATGATTGCTGCAACCAAAAAATAGCCAGGCATTGTGGTGGGCACCTGTGGTCCCAGCTACTTGGGAGGCTGAGGCAGTAGACTCGCGTGAGCCCAGGAGTTGGAGGTCGCTGTGAGCTGTGATGCCACAGCACTCTACCCAGGGGGACAGCTTGAGGTTCTGTCTCAAAAAAAAAAGTCTGGTGCTTTATCATTTACATGGATGTGTAGGCAATGATATATTGGTTTTATAATAGTATTGAGTACATTGGATACTTTCTTTTCCATTCTTAAGATACTTTATTAGAAAGAATACATAATGCAATGGTATATTTCAAAACTACTAAAAGTATAAATGTTTTACCACAACAAATAAATAACAGGATGGTTTTGTTAATCAGTCTGATTTAAGCATTCCACATTGTATATCAAATCAGCACATTGTACCCCATAATTGTACACAGTTATAATTTAATTTTTTTTAAAAAAAAAGGTCTAGTGCTATTTATGTGACCAGAAATAGGCCCTTGGACTTTAACTCTTATTTATATCAATTAGCCTAGGGAAAAATTGGTTTTGTTAGACTTCGTTTTGCCTAAAGTTGCAGTTTCTGAGAACCTATCAACAACATTAAAGGAGGACTTACTATTCAAACATGTGTCCTGAGTACCAAGAGTAAGCTGAAGACCAAAAGTGCCCAGGACTCTTGCAATTTGGTACCAACCACCCACTCTAGCCCCACTTCCTATAATTCCTCTTGACTTTCCCTTACTATACTTCCCCCTCTTTGAGCATATTTTCTCTTCTATCTCAAGGTTCTTTTGTTAAAAGGGGGAACTTTTCTCCATTTTTCAAGGTCTACTTAATTGCTGTCTCCCTTTCCAAGTTCTCTCAGGTGGCTGGTGCACCCTCCTTTTGGTTCCTGTAACATTATTGTCATTATTACTATTACTATTATTACAGCAGCAATTGCAGGATTGCTGGCTACCTCACCAGAAAATGAAGACGGTGAAGACAAGGCCATTTGTTGCTTTACTTTGCATCCCAGCACATGTCACAGCACCTGTGGTGTAGCAGGACATCTATTATCTTACCACTACAATATTGTGTTGCAAATCATCCCAACATTCAGTGACTTAAACAAAAATTTCTTACTTTAGGTCAACTGAGTAGCTTTTAGGGTCACAAATAAGTTTTCAGGCAGCCACATCTGCATAGGACCAGATGTTCTGGGTTGTTCTGTACATCTTCACCCTCAGCTCCCTTTAGCTCTTCCCCATAGGCATGTCACATCTCTTTAGCAGGGAAGTTCAAGGACTTCCTCGTGACAAGACAGAGGTGCAAGAGCAAGCAAGGTCAGTCTCACAAAGGACAGGTGGAAATGCACAAATGCTTCCTAAGCCTCTGCTGTGTCACACATGCTATTGCCTGTTGGTCCAAGCCAGGTCCAGAACTCAGTGTAACAGAGCACTGTCAAAAGGCATGGACACAGGAAGGTATGAAAAAGTAAGGTCATTGGTGAAAAATGCTTTACTGCAGGATGTGACCACTAAGTTCTTGTTATATGAGCAAAGTGATACAAAGGACAGATTTATTCATGAAAAGACTGGATAAAATTGTAAATTAGGCAGAGTTACTTACCTTTCATGACTCCCTTCGTGGCTACGTGATCTAACAAAGAATGGTCTAGCACAGAACTTAGCCTATTCTAAGCATTCGGTAAATATGTTTCCTTCCTTTACCCCCTTTCTGCTTTATTTTCTCTTCCTTTTTATGTAGCCTTCTATTTCAGCACTGTCTTCCTCAATTCTCTATTGGTCTCATAAAAAGAATGATGGAAACTCCACTCTTAGATAATTACAGTTTTCTTCCCTTCTCTTCATAATTTATCTTTCCTATATCACATTTTCCAAGAAGTTATCAAGACTTGGTTCAGTTCCAGTGAGCTAATTTCCAAGTGTTAACGATTATAATAATATTTGCATTATAAGCACCTTGACTTAAATTAATGAGAAATTTCAGAAACAATGAGAGAAAAGTGGAGGCTTCAGAGACTCTTAAAATCACACCAGCTCACTGAGCTCCTATTCTAATTGTCTTGCGTTGTGTCCCACAGGCCACATGCGGCCCACCTAGGACATTTATCCAGCCTGTCAGGTGTTTTTGCCGCCACTGCCTATCCTGCTTAACAGCCAACTCATCCCAGGGCCCACAGTCCGGCCCTCCAATGGTCTGAGGGACAGTGAACTGGCCCCCTGTTTAAAAAGTTTGAGGACCCCTGGTTGGGTTTTGTTACAGATTATGAAGAGCCAAGGCAGAGAAACAGAGGTTGTCATAAAGCAATAACTTTTATCTCTAAAATTGTCTAATTAAGTAGATTAGATTATACAATTTTTTTACACAAAATATTATAAAAATTAAAGTGAATATAATCAGTTTTCAAAAAAAAATTAGGTTGATAATCATATGACCATAAACGTTCGTGGTTAGGTACAACCCTTTCAGGATCCCTTCTCCAGAGACATGACCTTTGAGCTATTATTAAACGATATTTTCTTAAAGAAAAAAGAGCAACGGGCCACCCAACCTGGATGGAATTGGAGACCATTCTTCTAAGCAAAGTTACCACAAGAATGGAAAAACAAACACTGTATATAAGCACTATTAAATTGGAACTAATCGATCCATACTCATGTGCAGGCATAGTAGTAAAACTCAATGGAAACCAAGCAGGTGGGGCAGGTAAACTCAACTAATGGGTACAATGGATGCTATCTTGGGCAGACTTATAATTTTGACTCAAACTGCATAAAAGCAATCCATGTAACCAAAACATTTGTACCCCTCTAATATTATTCTGAAATTTTAAAAAAGGAAGACAAATGTTTATTTGATAACCTGTATAGGTTTATCATTATGATCAAGAAAATAGGTCAAAATATTAAGCCACCAATGGGGCATTGGGACACTATTATGAAGTGCCTGCTCCTTAGGTAAATACTGTAAGGAAGAAACAACAAACATTAGTTGAATGCTACCACATGCAACCAGGAAGTAGGGTTTGAGAAGGATACACAGATAGGATAGGGTGCCTTCTCTTAATAATTAAATTATAATCTAGAGCAAAATACAAACTTTCGTATGTATTCCCTCAAATGCTAATTTGTTTGTTTTTATAAGGCACTATGAGTCACCAAAGAAAAAGTGATTTATTTCAACTGAAAGGAAGAATAAAGTCTTGAGAGAAGAATAAATGTTTCTTAGAAACCTTAAACAATTAGCTTGATTTTGACAGTGGTGACCAGAAGGGCATTCCAGGATTAGAAAATAATATTCGCTGGCACTGGAGAGCAGTGAGTTACAGAGAGTGGCAGGTATAGGGTGTGAGTGTGAGGGGTTGTGTCAGAGGAAATGGTTCCTGGAATGGGAATTTGAAATCAGACTGGGTGGGTCTAGATAGCATGCTAAATATTTAAATAGTTAACCTTCGAGTCATCCACAATTACCCCTCTTTCCCATCTACTCCATTTGTCTCGTACATGCTGGCAGTAGAACAGTGACTTTTCCAATACTGCCAAGTTTGTCACCACTGCCACTCAATTGAAGTTACCATCACCTCTTGCCCATATCACACCTTCCTCACCCTGTTCTCTCTGATTTCCTCTTGCTCATCTCCAAGCCATCCTCCAGAGAACAGCCAGAATAGTCCTTTAAAAGTCTACCTTGTTAATGTCTTCCTCATTACTTAAGAGTTTCCCAATCCCTGAGGATAAAGTGCCAAATCCCTATCACAGCTCCTAAGGCATCAGCCCTTTCCTATCTCTCTGGTCAAGTCTTCTGTCTCAGTCCAACTCTGTATTTAAGCTATTTGGACTCTCTTCAATTCCTTTCACGAATCACATTCTCCCTGTCATTCTAAACCCTGACATGGACCATCCCCACTGTGGGAGCACGCCGTCTCTCTTTCCTGACCAGTCCCACCTTGCTAACCTCCATGTTTTCCTCCCCTCTCTTTACATCTATCTACCTCCCAAACAAGATATTGGCTTTTTAAAAATCCTTGCCTCAGGCTCTGCTTTCTAGAAAACATAAGCTAAAATAAGAGACCATGAAAATCCAGTGACCTCACAAGAAAAACTAATAGGAGAAATAGGAGAAATTGTAATGATAAAGAACAATGAAAAATAAATTGGTTAGCAAACAATTCATAAAACGTAAAACTCATATCTATTATTGGCAAGATAATAATGTAATATAAATACATTATTTTTGAGAGGTGATATTGTGCTTTTCTTTTGGCTAAGTATATAACCATCTCCTTTATGAGCCTGAAACATCCACTGACCTGGACAGATTCCTGTTATGGAAGAGATATGAAAAGAAACTCTAGGATGACAATCAGCTTTTGACATTCTGAAATCTATTTTTATAGGAAAATAATCTTACAAGTCAGTTATTATGTTAATAAAGTATTTCTATTGCTTATTTCTCCTGGGTTCCATTTGTTCCATATCAGAACCAAACTTGGAGACCAGATTCCTAGAGCCCATTCACAACACAGGTCAGGAAGGAGGCTGCTCTGTGGCTGGCAACAAAAGCCACATAAGGGAAGATAATGTGATGAGAGTTAGTCTCTTTGGACACCAATGAATGGTCTGAAAAAGAGAGAGAAGAGTGGAAGGGACATACCAGTAGACAAGACATGGCCCCAAATCTATCTGCCCTGGAAAGAGAAGATAAATTAGGCAAGGAAATTAGCATGAGAGAAGTTTAGCAGGTCTCTCACCCATACTCCCAATTTGGGACTTGGTGCTAGGAAACCTACAACAAGACAGCAGCTCAGGAAAAAAAAAATAATAATTCATTACAATGAGGCAGAAGGAAGCCCTGAAGTGTGGTTTTTATCAGCTATCTTTCCATGGAGCAAAAATAGAGCTTCGTCTGAGTTGAGAATTTGCAGAGATGAGAGAGTTGAGGATCTGCCAAGGGAGGCAAAGTACAATACCCAGAAAGGGTTCAAAGGGATCTAGGATATCATCATAACATGGATGTGACTGAATATGCCTGGGAGCACCAAGAGGTACACCAGCCACTGACTTCAGCTGCCAATGTGAGCAGGACAAGAACCAAACACTGACCCAGAGAACCACAGAAACAAGCTCCTCTAGTTTTCCATTCTAATATGTGCCACCACCATCTTCATCCTTACCTCACCTCCTCATAACAGATACCATCTTGGAAATTATCCAGGAAGAAGGTAGAAGACTAAAACTTCTAAGAAGCTGAGGGTTTGCTCCTAGAGAGATTGAACATTACCTTACCAAAGTATTTAAATTATAGGACAGGACTAAGGTTTAAAGACAATTGAACATTTAGTCTAGTTATTTTGTTAGAAGGGGGACACAGGAACTAAGATTCCTGCTACCTAGAGGGTAGAGATTAGTAGAGATAAGATTAATCATAGAGAAAATTAATAAATCATTTTTCTCTACACATGTAAGTTAAAATATGAGTTTCTTTATGACCACGGACAGGGCACAGTAACTTACACCTGTAATTTTAGCACTTTAGAAGGCTGAGGCAGGAGGATTGCTTGAGGCCAGGAGTTTGACACCAGCCTGGGAAACATAGTGAGATCACTGTCTCTACAAACAACAAAAAAATTATACAGGCATGGTGGCATATTCCTATAGTCCCAGCTACTTGGGATGCCGAGGCAGGAAGACAGCTTGAGCCTAGGAGTTTGAGGTTGCAGTGAGCTTTTATCATGCCATTACACTCTAGTCAGAAGTCACTCTGCAACAGAAGAAATTGCTGTCATAAAAAAATAAATAAATAACAATAATAATGACCCTGCAACCGTAAATAATAATGGCAACGGTGATATTGTTGTTAGTGTAGACTGGCTACATTTCTTAGTTGCCCCCATTAGTAAGTAATATTCATTTTCCATGGCATTCTCACCATCAAGCACAATTTGACCTAAAAATAGAGGCAGGAAAAACAGATCATTGAATGTACGGTGAGTAATAATAAGACAGGAACTGGCATGGAGTGGTCCTTGAGACGAGTGGCACTAAATGCAGGGAAAAGCAGGGAAAATCTTAAACATCCGACTAACGAATTGTTTCCATAAGTATTAATAGTAAATTCATATTTTTAGTGATAAAAATGACATAAAGGAATTCTGTAATTTAGGAAGATTAACCCTATAGTTGCATATGGGATAGTTTGGATGTGGGGTGTCAGCATACATTGGTATTACAGATGAAGCAAACTTGAAAGAGATGAGTCCTAGGACATATTATGACTATAGTCATTCTGTCATCCCACCTCCAAAAAAAATCTAGAGCATTCCACTATATTAAAATAAATTTAAAATGAATACCAGGGCAGTTTTAAAATGGAAAATATAGAAAATATACAAAGCTGGCTACTGGAGGGGTGAGCATAAGAACATGAAGGAATAATAAGAATCTTAAGGATGGATGAGTAGGGAATGAATGCTAGAGGGACCATCTGTCTTCATCCTAACCACCTCATTGCCAGCTTGCTGAGCTTGTCTAGAGCACAGCAAGCCAGGCCTCCAAAGTCTGAATGCACAATGACCTCACTTCTTATCACATCCTAGAAATAGCACTGTGGCAGCAGACACCATGGGAGAAGGTAAAGCCATGGGCAGGGGCAGGATGGCAACCACATGAATGCAAGGGTGCCAAGAGAGGTGAGTGATGCCTTTCTGAAAGGAGCCACCATCTCAGAAGGCAGTTAGGAGGCCTGAGTTACAATCCAGTATTGTCATTAGCTACCTATGTGACCTTCAGCAAATCATTTAATCCCTCTGGACCTCACTGACATCTCTTATCAAAATAAGACATGTTGAATGTTTACCAAGGTTATTTCTAACAGCAATTACTCTAAGGTCTCAAAAGTTTATTTCCACTCTAACATTCACAAATACATATGCACTAAAAGTTATGTCTTCCAAAATTCAGTGGATCAGTAGCCTTTTCCCAGTAAGACTGTAGGTTAAAGATGAGTTTCTCTTTCCAAATCAGTGTGATATGTAGGTTCCACTTTAGTTCCCTTCAAGGAGAATGTTCAGTGTTCGTACTCAGACAAAGTAATGGCTGGAGTTTTTTAGTTCACCACAGAAGAATTATTATTGTTTCTTTCATTTTAATCAATGAAAGGATACCCCAAAAGGTTCTTTGTATAAATACACTGAAGATGTCATCCCTGTTATAGTAATACATAATTTATGAATCTTTTAAAGATTCAAAAGACATTTAAGAATATAAATGTCTTAACACAATAACTAAGAAAATGACATGAAGGCTATGTTAACCACTTTGATGAAAATATTTCAGATTGTATATAGAATCAGCACATTGTACCCCATGACTGCATTAATGTACACAGCGATGATTTAATAAAAAAAATTTTTTTAAGTGTTATTTAATTTGCCCTACTAAAATTTTGTGTTAAATTCTATTTTTTTTTATTTTTTGAGACAGAGCCTCAAGATATCGCCCTGGGTAGTGAGTACTGTGACATCACAGCTCACAGCAACCTCCAACTCCTGGGCTCAAGTGAGTCTCCTGCCTCAGCCTCCCAAGTAGCTGGGACCATAGGCACCTGCCACAACGCCCAGCTATTTTTTGGTTGCAGCTGTCACTGTTGTTTGGTGGGCCC
>CAUYQV010062267.1:0-21049 GCA_963574575.1 Galagoides demidoff
CAGCTCTTGGTCCTTCACCCAGAGCGCTGAGGGACCCCGACGCGTCGGCAAATAAACTGGCCTCTTGCTTTTGCATCGACCTTCGTGTGGAGTCTCTCTCTTGGGGCCGCATCCCTCTGGGACCCCGTTTGGGTCCAACAACCCTCACATGCTCACATCCATGCCCCATTTCAGAGGGGAGGGGAGGGATGTAGGTAACTCTGCTGAGGAGCAATAAATGATTACCAGGGAGGATGACTAGATACTGGGGAGAATGAATGGGGGAGACAGGTTGACTTACAATTAATTCTCTTTGAAATTATATTAACCTGAGAGACAGGTATTACTTTTAAAGTGGATTGAGCCAGGTCTGCTTGCATTCTTAATCTTCTTTCCTGCAATAGATATTGACATAACCAGGAGGAGAAGAAAAGACAATTGTTCTTCTGGATGGGTCTCTCTGGTCTTTATGGAGACAGAATGAAAGCCCCTTCCAAGGCCTGTTGATCTCTAGGGGCCTTTAAGTAAAAATACTCTTTATACCAAGGAGTCATACTTTGGGGTGAAGTTTCCTGTTTCCTTCACGGTCAGCACGCCTCACACAGCTGACGGAGCAAAGGCCCTGAGAGCTAAATGGCTTGCCGAGGCCAGATGGCTAGAAAAGGGCTGGCCTGCTTGAATCCAGGGGAACAGCATCCCCACCCCTCCAACTTTACAGCCTTTAAAGCACTAATTGGGAATTGGTTCAGGAACTCATTTTGGGAGAATTGCCAAGACTCCGCACAGTTGGCTAGGAACTGAGGTGAAGAGCCTCGTGTGGGAGGGTAGGCCCTGGGAGTGGAAGGAAGGGCATAGGGTTCCTCTAAAGTAAGATGGGACCCGCCTTCCAGGCGTCTGCCTGAGAGCACAAAACCACCACCAAGGGCAGCCTGGTTGCCCCCAGCCCCTCCTCACCTCACTGTGTGGGTAGAAAGACTCTCACTCTGACCTAAGCAAACCCAAACACCAGGTAAACACAGCCCAAAGAAAGAGGGGAGACGGAAGAAGAAAAGGAAGGAAGGACGAAATGGTGCGCCCACTTCTCGCTGAGGAGATGTCCATCTTTGATAAGGTGACCAGATTTTAACATTGGTAAAGCAGGACACCATTGCTCGGGGGTGGGGCGAGGGTGGGGCGAGACTGGGGTGGAGGAGGGGTGTGTTCTTGATTAAAAATTTGGTCTATTTGAAGCAACAAAAATTTTCATAGAATGCAAAAATAGTATTATAATTTTTTAAAAAATTTCAACATAAGTACAATTTACAAATACAGTACATTAAAAAAAATTATGTATATGGAGGCGCCCTTGGCTCAAAGGAGTAGGGCGCCAGTCCACCTGTGCGACCTTGCCCAGGAGGGGAGTAGGGAGTTTCCATTAGCCTTTTCATTTTCAAATGAAGTTACATTAACCTTTTCAGCAGACAAAAATCGTATATTCCCTTCCTGTTGCCCCGCCCTTCGCTAGATTGTTGTGCATTCTTTCAAAAAATTGGGACTTTTTTTTTAAATTTTTTTTGAGACGGAGCCTCAAGCTATCCCCCTGGGTAGAGTGCCATGGTATCACAGCTTACAGCAACCTCCAACTCCTGGGCTCAAGCAAGTCTCCTGCCTCCGCCTCCCAAGTAGCTGGGACCACAGGCGCCCGCCACAACGCCCGGCCATTTTTTGGTTGCAGCCATCATTGTTGTTTAGCGGGCCCGGGCTGGGGATTTGAACCTGCCACCCTAGGTGTACGTGGCTGGCACCCTAACTGATTGAGCCACAGGCGCTGAGCCTATTTATTTATTTTTTTAAGACAGAGTCTCACTATGTTGCCCTCGGTAGAGTGCAATGACATCACAGCTCACAGCAATCTCAAACTCTTGGGCTCAAGTGATTCTCTTGCCTCAGCCTCCCAAGTAGCTGGGAGTATAGGCACCTGCCATCATGCCCAGCTGTTTTTTTGTTGCAGTTGTTACTGTTTAGCAGGCCCAGTCTAGGTTCAAACCCACCTGCCTCCGTGTATGTGGCTGTTGCCTGTGGGATACTTTCCCACCTTATGTGCACTCTTTTAAAAAACTAGGAATATAGGGCGAGGCTCTCTCCATTCTCTTATAGAACCTTCCACCAACAGTTGCCCTCACTACAGAGCTACAGGTGCCCATTTTGGGTCTTTTTTTTTTTAAGAGCCACGGTCTCTATCATTCAGGCTGGAGTGCAGTGGCACGGTGGAGCCTACCTCATTGGAACCTTACACTTCTGGACTCAAGCAATCTTCCTTCCTCTGCCTCTTAAAGTGCTGGGACTACAGCTGTGCACCACTAGACCCAGTTAATTTTTATATTTTTTGTAGAGAGAAAGTGTCACTATATTGCTCAGGCTGGTCTCAACTTCCCGCCTCAGGCTGTCATTCACCTGCACCTCCCAAAGAAAGTGCTGGCCAAATAGTATATGTTTTTTTGGTCATCTTTCTATTTCTTTTTTTGTTTGTTTGTTTGAAACAGGGACTTGCTCTGTTTCCCAGTCTAGAATACTGTGGTGTCATTATAGCTTACTGCAACCGCTAACTTTTGGACTCCAGTTATCTTCCTGCTTCAGCCTCCCAGGTAGCTGGGACTACCAGGACATGATACCATACCTAGCTCATTTTTCTGTTTTTTATAGAGACAGGGTCTTGCTCAGGCTGGTCTTGAAATCCTGGCCTCCAGTAACCTCCTGCCTCAACCTTTTAAAGTGCTAGGATTATAGGCGTGAGCCACTGCTCCGGCCTAGAAAGAAATATTTAATAGTGACTTAACAAACAGAAGCCATGGCTTAGGTGGCAATATGAGAAGAGATGGTGGATCCCTGCACCATTACTCCCCAGACACAAGGCTTATATACTATAGGGAAGAAATGAGCAGGACAATTAGAATTGGACCCTCAGGGAAACTGGAGAATTCTGTGTGAATCTGCCTAAGGGCATGATTTATAGGCAGGATCATTTCCATCCATCTAAGGCCAGGATTTAAGGTAACAGTAGATAACATAGAGGCATTCCTGGAACAAGGGTTGATTAGACATCAGTGTGGCAGAATGGCACCCTAGACTGAGTTGTCTTCACACATGAAACTTAGGGGACCCTGTAGAGACCCCCAACGACTAGCATAGTATGAGAAGATAGGTGACACCTGTAGCTCAGTGGGTAGCGCGCCGGCCACATGCACCAAGGCTGGTGGGTTCTGACCCATTCTGGGCCTGCTAAAACAAAAATAAAATAGCTGGGTGTTGTGGTGGGTGCTCATCCCAGCTACTTGGAAGGCTGAGGCAAGAGAATTGCTTAAGCCCAAAGGTCTGAGGTTGCTCTGAGCTATGATACCCTACCGAGGGCAACAAAGTGAGACCCTGTCGTAATAGAAAAAACAAACAAACAAAAAACATCCATAGGATTGGAAACTAATAAAACAAAATATTTGAAAAAAAAAAAAAGGGTGGTACCTGTGGTTCATGGAGTAGGGTGCTGGCCCCATATACCAGGGGTATTGGGTTCAAACCTGGCCCAGGCCAAAATGCAAAAAAAAATTTTTTTTTGGAAAAAAAAAGAGAGAGAGAAGACAGTTTCTACCAGGTTTACCATTCTCAGCCCTGAGAATGGAAGGGGTGAGTGGGCACCATTGTGTATGAGTGGTCTGGTCCAGTTTCTAATGTGAAGAGGTAGATTCTGGCATCCACCCTGGAGGTTGACAGAGCCACTGAGCTGTCTGGGGCAAATGTAACGGGAAAACTATCTGATAAAAGCAACTAATGGCCAGGGGTACGAAGATGTGACAAGTGGGTGGCACATACCCTTTTTTGTTCATGGAAGAGGTGGCATGCATGAGCAGTTGTCTGAAGGAGCAGCATCCATAGAAACAACACTTGAATCACGTTCTTGTTACAGAATTGAAAAGAGCAGAAAAAAATGAGAGTCCAGAGTGTTTGAGGTTGTGGGGAACTTCTCGGTAGAAGGCAGACTAGCCCCATGTTTCTGGAGACACTTTGACATGTCCATTAAGAATTTAAAAATCGGGTGGTGCCTGTGGCTCAAAAGGGTAAGGTGCCAGCCCCATATGCCAGAGGTGGTGGATTCAAGTCCAGCCCAGACCAAAAAAAAAAAAGAATTTAAAAATTGGGGCGGTGCCTGTGGCTCAGTGGGTAGGGCGTCGGCCCCATATACCAAGGGTGGCTGGTTCAAACCTGGCCCCAGCCAAATTGCAACAAAAAAATAGCCAGATGTTGTGGCAGGCGCCTATATTCCCAGCTACTTAGGAGGCTGAGGCAAGAGAATCACCCAAGCCCAGGAGTTGAAGGTTGCTGTGAGCTGTGTGATGCCATGGCACTCTACCGAGGGTGATAAAATGAGATTCTGTCTCTTAAAAAAAAAAAAAAAGAAAGAAAGAATTTAAAAATCCTGAGCTGGGCGCGATGGCTCACACCTATAATCCTAGCGCTCTGGGAGGCCAAGGCGATGGATTGGCTGCCTGAGCTCATGGGTTCGAGACCAGTCTGAGCCAGGGTGAGACCTCGTCTCTAAAACTAGCCAGACATTGTGGCGGGTGCCTGTAGTCCCAGCTACTTAGAAGGCTGTGGCAAGAGAATTGCTTGAGCCCAAGAATTTGAGGTTGCTGTGAGCCATGACTCCATGACACTCAACTGAGGGTGACAAAGTGAGACTCTATCTCAAAAAAAAAAAGTTAAAAATCTCATACCCTGTCATGTGACCTGGAGATGGGGAGATTATTCTGGATTATCAAGGTGGGAACCATATCACAAGAGGTTTCAGGATTTTTTTGTTTTTATTTGTTTTTGAGACGGAGTCTTACTTTGTCACCCTTGATAGAGTGCTGTGGCAGCTCACAGCAACCTCCAGCTCTTGGGCTTAGGCAATTCTCTTGCCTCAGCTTCCTGAGTAGCTAGGACTACAGGTGCCTGCCACAATGCCTGGCTATTTTTTTGTTGTTGTTGCAGTTTGGCTGAGGCCAGGTTTGAATCTGCCACCCTTAGTATATAGGGTTGGTACCCTACTCACTGAGCCACAGGCGCCGCCATTTGTTTGTTTGTTTGTTTTATTTTATTATTTTTAGAGACAGAGTCTCACTTTGCCACCCTCAGTACTGAGTGCTCTGACATCACAGCTCACAGCAACCTCCAGCTCTTGGGCTTAGGCTATTCTCTTGCCTCAGCCTCCTGAGTAGCTGGGACTACAGGCATCCACCGCAGTGGTTTTTTTTTTTTTGTTTGTTTGTTTGTTTGTTTTGAGACAGACCCTCAAGCTGTCGCCCTGGGTAGAGTGCCATAGCATCACAGCTCACAGCATCCTCCAACTCCTGGGCTCAAGCCTGCCTCCGCCTCCCAAGTAGCTGGGACCACAGGCACCTGCCATGCCTGGCTATTTTTTGGTTGCAGGCATCATCATTGTTTGGCGGGCCCGGGCTGGATTCGAACCTGCCACCTTGGGTGTATGTGGCTGGCGCCTTAGCCACTTGAGCAACAGGCGCCGAGCCCAGTGTTTTTTTTTTTTTTTTTTTTTTTAGACAGATTCTCAAGCTGTCACCCTGGTTAAAATGCCGTGGTGTCATAGCTCAAAGCAACCTCCAACTCTTGGGCTGAAGTGATCCTCTTGCCTCAGTTTTTCTATTTACTTTATTTTATTTTATTTTATTTTTGTAGAGACAGAGTCTCACTTTATTGCCCTCAGTAGAGTGCCATGTCGTCACATTGCTTACAGCAACCTCCAACTCCTGGGCCCAGGTGATTCTCTTGCTTGAGCCTCCCGAGTAGCTGGGACTACAGGTGCTTGCTGCAACGCCTGGCTATTTTTTTGTTGCAGTTTGGCTGGGGCTGGGTTTAAAGTTGCCATGCTCGTATATATGGGACCTGCACCCTACCCACTGAGCCACAGGCACCGCCCTTTTTTTTTTTTTTTTTTGAGACAGTCTCATTATGTTGCCCTCAGTAGAGTGCTGTGGTGTCACAGCAACCTCAAACTCTTAGGCTTAAGCGATTCTTTTGCCTCAGCCTCCCAAGTAGCTAGGCACTTGCCACAATACCCAACTATTTTTTGTTGTTGTAGTTGTTGTTGTTTTTAGCAGACCCCAGGTCAGGTTCCAACCCACCAGTCCTGGTGTATGTTGCTGGTGCCCTAAGCACTGAGCTATGACTGAGCCCCTGTTTTTCTGTTTTTTTTTTAGTGGAAACGGGGTCTTCTTTTTGTTCAGCGTTTGTTTTGTGACAGAGTTTTACTTAGACATTGGTAGTGTCATGGCATCATAGCTCACAGCAATCTTTTTTTTTTTTTTTTTTGAGGCGGAGCCTCAAGCTAAACCCCTGGGTAGAGTGCCCAGGCATTACAGCTCATAGCAACCTCCAACTCCTGGGCTCAAGCGAGTCTCCTGCCTCTGCCTCCCAAGTAGCTGGGACCACAGGCGCCCGCCACAGCGCCCAGCCATTTTTTGGTTGCAGCCATCATTGTTGTTTGGCGGGCCCGGGCTGGGGATTCGAACCTGCCACCTTAGGTGTACGTGGCTGGCACCTTAGCCGATTGAGCCACAGGCGCCGAGCTGCTCACAGCAATCTTAAACTCTTGGACTCAAGTCATCCTTTTGCCTCAGCCTTCCAAGTAGCTGGAACATAGGCACCTGCCACAACACCTGGCTATTTTTAAGAGATGGAGTCTTGCTCTTGCTCAGGCTGGTCTTGAACTTTTGACCTCAAGCAATCTACCCACCTCAGCCTCCCAAAGTGCTGGGATTACAGATGTGAGCCACCATGCCTGGCCCACAAGAGTTCTTTTCTTTATTCTTGAGACAGTCTCACTATATTACCCTCAGTAGAGTGCTGTGGTGTCACAGCTCACAGTGGCCTGAAATTCTCGGGCTTCAGTGATTCTCTTACCTCAGCCTCCCAAGCAGCAGGGACTATAGGGTCCTGCCACCATGCCCGGCAAGTTTTTGTTGCAGTTGTCGTTGTTTAGCCGGCTCAGGCTGGGCTCGAACTTGCCAACCTTGGTGCATGTGGCTGGTGCCACAACTACTGTACTAATGGGCGCCAAGCCCACATGAGTTCTTTTTTACAAGTGGAAGAAGGAGGCAGAAGGAAGGCTTATATTGATGAGCCATATATTGACGAGCTGACTTTGAACATGGAGGAAGGGGCCGTGAGCTGAGGAATTCAGGCAGCCTCTAGAAACAGAAAGGCAAATAACAGTTTCTCTCAAGAGTTTACAGAAGAATTGCAGCCCTGCCAACATCTTGATTTTAGCTTGATGAGATGGTGTCTAAATTCTGGTCTCTAGAACTACACGATAATTAATTTGTGTTCTTTAAGCCAAAAAACAAAAATAAAACAAAAAATCCCATGCTCCCTGTAATTTACCAATGTCACTTTGGAAAATGTATCCTAAGGAAATAGAGTAGTACCAAAATGTTTGCTCAGAAGCATTGACTCTAGCACAGGATACTATGGGGTAGAACAGCAAACTCTCTGGCCTTGGCAGAAATGGTGCTGACCAGAAAATGGAAGATGCATTCAGGCATTAAAAAAACACACTAAATTTTTGTGTACTTCAGCAGCCCATATACTAAAGTTGGAATGAGAAGATGACAAATTTATGAAGCATTCCATATTTTAAAGAAATTTTAGGATGAGTGAGGTGGCTCACACCTCTCATCCTACCACTTTGGGAGGCTGAGGTGGGAAGGATCGTTTGAGACCTAAGCAATAGCAAGACCTTGTCTCTACAAAAAATAGAAAAATTAGCTGGGTGTGTGGTGTGTGCCTACAGCCCCAGCTACATGCAGGAAGACAGATTTACTTCAGGAGTTGAAGGATGCAGTGAGATATGATTACACTACTGTACTCCAGCCTGGGCAACAGAGCAAGACTCTTGTCTCTTGGAAAAAAAAAACAAATAACAAACAAAAGAATCCAACCAAAAATCTCCAATCTCAGATGTAAGCAGCTCTGTTAAAAAAAAAATCCCTAATCTTCCTGGGCGGTATAGAGCTGACCCTTTGCCCTCCTGCTATGTGACCAACTGACCTTGTAGAGATGCAGCCCTGATTTGGAGGTGTGCATAGGCCTCAGCAACACCTATGTGTGTTCATCTTCTCAGAGAGGTCAACCCTTGACCTTTCATGCTTGGAAAGGAAGTCCCTTCTCTGTCCACCCAAGCCCAAGCTTAAGAGCTTATAGTCCAATGAACTGGGAAGTGACACGGGTAGCCAGGGAGAAAGGGAGGCAGGGGACATGGGCACCGTGGCAAGGAGGGTTGGTCTTTCTGGGCTCAGCTGCCCTGTGACTACCCTTGCTGGGCAGAGAAGGGTACTCTTCTGACCAGCAAAAGCCAGAAATCAGGATTTTTTTATTCAGAAACTCCCCATCATAAAAGTGAAATTTATGTAAAAACCTAACACACATGGAGGTACGAGGGTCACACAAAACAGGACAAACAGAAGCAGCCATGCTTTCCTGAGATTTCTGCTGCCTTCTAAACTGAGACCTCAGGCATGGCCACTGGCAGGGGTGGGAAGGCATAGTTGAGCTCCCAGCTGGGGCAACAAGGTTACAGGAGTAGGGAGTATGGTGGGCCTGCACCATGTCACAAGTGGGGAGTCTGGGGGTTGGCACTCACCCCAGAATTACTAGTTACCCTAGGACTTAAACCCAGGCCTCATTTCAGAAGATGGCATGAATGGAAGGAGCAGCTGCTTTAAACTTTACCCAGGTCTTTTTTGGGGAGGCCAGACCAGGGGCATAGAACTGGCTGGGGAACCCTGGTTCACTAGAGAGTTCTCTGCTGCTCCAGAGTCTTCTGGACTGAGGCAGATCCTGGTGCTGAGTAAAGCCCCTAAGGCGGGGCAGCTCTGTCCAGGGGTTCACAGGGCCTCAGGCCGGTGGCTCTTCCTGTGGATAACCAGCTGGGACTTCCAGTCAAAGCCATGGCCGCAGTCACTGCAAAAGTGGCGCCGCTGGCCAGCGTGGCTCTTGCGGTGGATGACCAGCTGCGACTTCCAGCTGAAGCTGCGCCCGCACTCCTCACATGCATAGCTGCGAGGCCCTGCCAATGATCGCCGGGGTTGTCTCGAAGTGGCTGGTTCCCGGGGGCCCTGTGGCGACTTTTCTGCATTGCCCTGAGTGTCCAGCGCCCGCGCACTCTGACCGCCCGCGTGCGTCCGGTGGTGGATGACGAACACGGATTTCCAGTCGAAGCCACGGCCGCACTGTTCACACATGTAGGGCTTCCTGGAGGGGGCGCCCGGCTCTCCAGCCTCTAGGGGCGTGGTCAGGGGGTGTGCAGGCTGTGTCCTGGGGCCAACCGGCGGGGTTGCCTGGGCCAGGCCCTCCCAGGAGACAGGCTCTGGCCCGGGGGGTCGCTGGGCCTCTGGGCAGCCAGATGGACCCTCACACTCATCTCCTGGCAGGAAGAGGGGGTACACCGAGCTGAGTTTTGGCACCCATGACACCAGCCCATCCCACTCAGGCCTGTGGGGCAGCATGAGCTCCCCCAGGGAGTGACACTCACCTGGACAGCGGCTTGTGCTGATGTTGGTCCCCATACCCAGTGTCCCAGGTTCTGCCTCTGGTGGGGGTGGCAACCCTGCTGGGGTAAGGAGCACAGTCAGGCGTGGTTCTGAGATCACACAAAGGAGGCACACAGTGAGGGCTCCAAGGGGAGTACAGGGGTGCCCCTCTGCAAGAAGGGTGAACTCGGTGACACTGGGTGGCAGGCTCAGTAAGGACTGGGGTGAGCAGGTCCTCACCCAGGGACACCACCGAGCCGTACTTCTCCAGCATCGCATCCCAGTATAGTTCCTTCTGCGATGGGTCCAGCAGCCCCCATTCCTCCTGTGGGCCAGAACCTATCCCTGTAGGCGCCTGCCCGCTCACTGCCCCACTGGTGGCCACGTCCTTACTCATTACCTGGGGGAGAAAGTGGGCTACTTAAGCCTCATCTGCTGAGTGGCTAAGGATGAAGCTGAGATGGGTGCTGAGTGCTGGGGTCCTCCTTCAGATAACCTGACCAAGCTGCCAGTGCTCATGGCCCTGGCTGCCCCACCCCACTGAGAGAGGGTGAGCTTGGAAACATGGCAGGACCAGAATGGCTTTACCAAGGAAGGTACTCCCTGCTTTAGGGGCCAGCCCTCCTCCCTGCCTGAGTCCCATCACCTGGGGCTTTGCTGGGCTGGGGAAAATAATCCTGAAGGACAAGCTGAAGCAGGTCCAGGGGCAGGGAGGTGGCCGATCCAAGGAGCCACAGCTAGAGATGGTGTAGGCTGGAAGTGAGGATACTGTGGAGGGTGCATCCTGCTGTCTTAACTTGCACGTCTACTGTGGAAGCTCCCCAGTGGAGTGGTTGAGAAGCAGAGGAACTGGGAGAGGACAAGACCCCATTACCCACACTTGGGAGCCAAGTGCTCCAGGTAGCAGAAGCTTTGAGTTGAGCTCCCAGGCCCAGCAGGTTGCCCTATGAGGAAAGCCCCAGGAGAGAAGGGACTTCAGGCATCTCCCAGAGAGTTTCTGTTCTGGTCTCAGGTGTTGGGGGGAATCATGCCACAGTTGTTCATCTTGTCCCTTCCCCACTTACGCAAGAAAGTTCAAACCTCTAGGAGCCAGCCTAGGACCTCTAGCAGCAGCAAACTTCCTGAATGACTTCTCTGGAGGTGAAAAAGCCAAGCCCACCAGTTCTAGCCATTCTAAACTAGGTTTCCATGGTCTAAGGCCTGAATCTTTTCCAATGATAGAGAGGCCACCAGACTGCCCTTCTGTCCCTAGGTCCTGTGGGGAGGGACTACTGCTATTGACTCCATTTCTGGGCAGCAAAGAGCCAGGAAAACCACAGGGCAGCCACGGGGACAGTCCCCTCTCACACCTATAGCCTATATTTCCCACTTGGGGCTGCTTACTTGAATCCTGGTTGGTTGAAAGGACGTGGAGGCTGGTTCCTGGTGTCCAAGGTGCCCCTTGGGGGACTGGGCTGAAAGGAGGGCACCGGAGGGGGAAGTGTCAGGTCCAGGTGAGACAGGGTGGATCAGAAGCTGGGTTTGTTGCTGTGGCCTTGATCCTCTGTTGTGTGACATGATGGGCAGCCACCCTTTGCTCCAGCCTCACAGGGACCCAGTTCTGCAGTCCTTCCCAGGTTCCCACCACAGCTGGGGACATCCATATTTATTCAACCTCCCAGACTCCCAACCTAGCCAGGGATGTCTACACTTCCTCTAGGAGCCCCTCATCCCTGGCACAGCCTTAACCGCACCCATTTCCTGCCCATCAGCATCGGGTTCCTCTTTCACATTGCAGCTGAGCTGGGTGGAACCCTCTATCCTGGTGTCCTGTGAACTCTCCCCAGGGGCTGCTCCAGGGGACTCCACTGTCCCTGAGGGATGGGGGCTCCTCAAAAACTCCTCTGTCTTCTGGACTGCAGGGAGTACCTCCCGCTTCAGGATGTGGGCTGTGATCTGAGGAGAAGAGGAAAGTCACAGGGACTCTAGTTTTGGTTGGTCTCTCCCAGAAGCCAATTCTAGCCATACTCACCCAGCCAAGCAACTGCCCAGGGTCATGCTGCAGCCCCTCGACCAGGGAAGCAGCCGCCTCAGGGCTGCCTGGCTGCTGACCTCGAACCCACGCCTGGATCTCAGGAGGCAGCACACCCAGGAACTGCTCCAGCACCAGCAGCTCCACCATCTGCTCCTTGGAGTGGGCATCCGGACGTAGCCACTGGCAACACAGCTCTCTCAGCTGGGTCAGGGCCTCTTGGGGACCTGCCACCTCCTGGTAGCAGAATCCCCGAAAGCGCAGGCGTGCAGCCTCAGGTTCTTTGAAGTTGGTCTGCGGGTCCATAAGAGGCAGGCATGGGGGACCCAGAGAGGATGGCATTCTTGTTCAAGGGGGTCTTCTTGGAGTTATAAAGATGGACCTACATGAAAGGAGGAGCCAGGGTATCAGTTAAGAGGTCCACCCCAGAGAGCTCAGGCCAGAACAGAATAGATGATAAGGCTGTAAGTAGGGGAGGACAAGATCTTTATGAAGGAAAGGGATCACAAGATGAACATGATGAGAACTGACAGCAGGCAGAAGCTTTGGGGACAAATGCCTGGAGGCAAGGTGTCCAGGGAGCTTCTAGGAAATTGCCGAACTGTTGGGAGGTAATGGTGAAGAGATAGGAATGGGGAATTTTCTTTTCTTTTCTTTTCTTTTTTTTTTTTTTGAGACGGAGCCTCAAGCTATCCCCCTGGGTAGAGTGCCATGGCCATCACAGCTCATAGCAACCTCCAACTCCTGGGCTCAAGCGAGTCTCCTGCCTCCGCCTCCCAAGTAGCTGAGACCATAAGAGCCCGCCACAACGCCCGGCCATTTTTTGGTTGCAGCCATCATTGTTGTTTGGCGGGCCCGGGCTGGGGATTCGAACCCGCCACCTTAGGTGTACGTGGCTGGCGCCTTAGCAGATTGAGTCACAGGCGCCGAGCCATGAGAGGAATAATTCTTAACGCCCATCTTTGAGGACACAGTCTGGGAAGAGGGACGTCCATATAGATATGTGACTATGTGACACTTTGCAGCCGAGCCACATTACTGAAGCACACAGACTTGTGGGAGCACTGCCCTAGGGTGGGGCACACTTGGGTGTCATGTAACCTAGGTCTTGAAAAAAGGTTGCGTGGCTGGGAACCCCCTATGTGAAAGATGGATAATGTTGGCTGAGCTGATCTTCTTTGGCATGAATGCAGGGGGTGCCTTGGGAATTGTGAAGGACAGGCTGTCTCCGGTCTATGAAAGCCTTCATGAGATCAAGTAAGGAGTTTAAACTTCTTTCTGTAAGCAACAGGGAGACAGCAGAGGTTTTAAGCAGAGGTGTATGTAACTGATCAGCTTCCTATTAGGGAGATAACTCTGCATAGCAGGGATGGTGTTCATTCTCGGAAAGTTAATCCTTAAAGGGCAATAGGCATCTGGCCGCAGAGAGGCCTCAGCTTTTAGCCTAGTGTTTGGAGGGGTCTCGGGTGATATTGATGTAATTGAGCTTTTAGCAAAAAAAGATGAAATCGTAATAGCCCATATGTCTAAAATGAAAAGAACGTGATTTGCCTTATAATAACGCACCCCCTAAAAATAAATCTTTAATTCAACCTATGAATCTTTAATGCCCAGAACACAGCATATGCTTTGAAATTGAAACTTGAGATACAGGCATTGCAAAATCAGCCCTACAGTGGGTTTAGGGCATACAAATTGAGCAGTATGAACTATTGACACCTCCTGGTGGCAGCAGATGTGTGCTGTTTGCTTGGTCAAAACAAGGGAATGAATCAAAGGCATTAAAAATAAATAACAACCAGCAGCCCAGAAGGAAGGGATGGGGAGATGAAATGGCCGGGGTCACGGGGCAGAGCCAGAGGAGGCATGTCAGACGGGAGGGACAGCAGGGGAGGCCTGGGATAACCGGGACCAGCCACCACAGCTCCCCGAGAAGGGTCTGGAGCCAGGATACTTCTAACAAATTTAAAACGAAAAGGCAGATTACTGAGATAGGTGTTCCAGAATGTCCGCAGGCAGGGTTTTTTAAAAAAGGAAATGGCTTTCATTTCCCAGTTCTAAACATCTAATAACTGTTTTCTCATGATAATCTCTGTCAGCTCTAGAAGCACTTTTTAACCTCCCCAGAGCCTTTTCACTTACAGGGTTATATTTAACAGAGAAGGTGGCAACTCAGGGGAAAAACACCAAGAATCGTTTTACTTCCCACTTGTGCTCTTTTATATTATTGGGAAAAAATCACGAAGACATTAATTTGGGAGATGCTGAGTAACAAGAAGCTTAGTTTCTGACTCCCCGGACTGGACATGGAAATGGCTGGGAAAGTGTTATGGGAGGTTCAAGGGCACTGACTGAATCTCTCCCTCGCTGGGGGAACCTAGAAAGTATCCCTTAACCGCTCCCCCTCCCCCACCGGGCCTCAGTTTCCCTGTAGGTAAAGTGAGAAGATAGAATCCAGAGACTTCTGGGGACCCAGCAGGCGCAGAGCTGTATTATCATTTTTGTGGGTCTTAAGCCCCTTCCTCCATTAAAAAAATATTAAAATTTAGTAGATATAGAGAGGGGAACACCCTTACACTGCCGGTGGGACTGCAAACTAACACAACCTTTTTGGAAGGAAGTATGGAGAATCCTCAAAGAACTCCAATTAGAGTTCCCATTTGATCCTGCAATGCCATTCCCAGGCATCTACCCAGAAGAGAAAAAAGTCATTTTATCATAAGGACATTTGCATTAGACTGTTTATCACACCTCAATTTACAGTCACCAAAATGTGGAAACAGCCTAAATGCCCACCAACCCAGGCATAGATTAACAAGCTGTGATATATGAATACCATGGAATACTGTTCAGCCATTAAAAAGAGGAGACTTTACATCTTTTGTATTAACCTGGATGGAGCTGAAACACATTCTTCTTAGTAAAGCATCACAAGAATGGAGAAGCAAGAATCCAATATACTGAATTCTAATATGAAGCCAGCAGACTATCTAAATACCATCATGAAAGAAAACCTCAAATCATTCCAGATGGGGGGCAGGGGAACAAGGGAACTGGGAGGGGGACGAGGTAGGAGGACGGGAGCTGTGGTGTATGGCACACCTCTTGGAAGTGGGACACAATTATAAGAAGGACTTTACCTACAAATGCCATCAGTGCAACCTAATTCTTTCTACTTTCAGTAAACCCCAAACAATAAAAAAAAAAATTAAAACTTATATCTTACTACTGGTCTTTATTGCAACACAGTTGAAATATGCATTTTACTTATTGTGAGAAGCAAAACACTCTCTTGGGTGCCTAAGAATGTGATGGGCCCTGGGCACCGTAGCCACAGAGACTGCTGAGACACCGGCCCCAAGTGGGTGGTGGGCAAATCTGAGCAGCCAGGAAGAGGCAAACTATCTCCAAGATTCAGCGTGTGAGCTCAGTTTTAAATAAACCTGGTGTCAAACTTGCCTTCTGCTGCTTTACTAACTGTATGGCCCGAAGCAAGTTATTTAACCTTTCTGAGCCTCAACTTTCTCAGATGTAAAATGAGGCTAATAAATCATATCGGGTCCGCAGGGATTGGGGGGTGGAGGAGGCTGGGGCTTAAATGGGATGGTGCCTGCCTAGCCAGGCCATACTTAGCTCATACCTGATACTTAGTAACCGCTCAATAAATGGTGGTGTCAGAGCTTTTACTTACTTTGTTATAATCTTCTCCCCTAGAGTCCGACTGGTTTGTTGAGAGAGGTTGCACCACTCAGAGCAGGGGGACAGAGCACGGTGCGCCCACCCCCCCCAGCCCCACCAGGTGAGCAGGGGATCTTCCTCCCACCATCATCAGGCCTAATTCCCAGCACTACGGCTCTGGGCTCCTCCCTGAGAAAAGGACAGGGTATTGTCCATCTAGAGAGCTAGCTGGTGGCTGTCCCCGGCCCTGAGCACAAGTTAATGAGCCGTGTTCACGTCGCAGGTACAGTCTTGGAAAGCAATGATGGCAGTGGCCATTGTCTGCACTTCCCCGTGAATTATTCAATATATTTAGTTGCTTTTTCAAGCATTTTTCTATGCGCAGAGATCATTATAATTTTTTTTTTATAAAGGACAAGCTTTATATACTTGAACTTGCCATTGCAGCCTGTTCCCTGAGAGCAAAAATATTTCTTGAAAACCTGTGTGTGTGTGTCAGCGTGGGCGTGCGAGTGCCCTCCGTGAGTCTTTTGCCATCCTAAAGGTTCCGTAACTACATCTGCTTAATATTCTGTGGCTACGTAAAGCTCATATTGTTGATCGAGAAGGGTTATTTTTGCTTTACCAAAGGCCAATCACATAGGTCAGCGGCACTCCTTTGCTCAACTGCTCGGCTTTGGGCATTAATTTTAATGTTTAAATAGCAAAGTGCATTTTCCAAAGGCTGCATAAAGCACCAGATAAGTAGAAGCCCACTGGCTTGGGAAGAGCCAGAGCTCAGTGAAGCCTTTCGCATAGAGAGAACGCTGCATATCCCCCTCGTTATTTAGCATCAGAATCAGTTATGGTTGTCTGACTGATGGACAATTTTTTCCCGACCTGCTCTCTTTGCAAGTGACCTATACTGTCTAGACAGTTGCATATTATTTATACATTCATTTCAGATTTTATGGGTTTTTTTTTCACTAAAGTTGTGCAGGTTTCATGCAGCCAAGTAACTCCTAGAAATGGAGTCCACAAAAAAGCCATCTAATTGCACCAGCTGAATGCTTTCTTTCTTAGAGTTGTGTCACCATTAAAATTTTTTAAATGTCTTTTTAAAAACCATTACATGAGCTCCCCTCCCCAAAAAAGTGAGACCAAATTCCTCACCCTCTAACCCTAAAACACATGTGTGTGTGCACAGACGGGCATGCACACACACACACACACACACAACTCCTATCTTCAGAGTACCAGCAGCAGGCCATGGAGAGAATTAAAGATAGCTAATTTCAAAGGTTCTTAATCAATTCAAGTTGATCCCATTTGTTGATTAGGGAGTCAAAATGCATTATTTGCATTCTGTTTCAAATTCAGAATTTTTTTTTTTTTTTTTTTTTTGGAGGAGGAGGAGGAGGTTGGAGGCTTGAGAAATCTTTTACAGAATGATCCCCTTGGGCAGAAAGAGAGTTAATTTGAAAACTCTGGTGAGTCTGATGGGCTGTGAAAGTTCCACATGAAACATTTATAATGGTTCCTCACAGGGTGGTGGATTTGGGGGTGTGTGTGTATGTGTGTGTGGCCCTCTTTGGTCATGAATAGGGAGCTTTATTTAAGTATCTGGGTAATAACCTGAATGCTCCACTTTCATCCAGATACATGGTGCTGTGTAGACACTACAGCCAGAGGAAGAACAGGGCAAAGTGTAGAGACCCTCTGTTCCCACAGGGTATTGGAATGGGGGCTAGTTGGTCAGTTTTGTGTAGGTCTCAGGGCCTGAGTCTGCCCAGCTTGAAATATTCTATTTCCCTGGTTTGTATGGGGGGGGGGGTTCCTTTAAGCGCATGACCTGGTAAAGTCCTGGAAATATATCCTGGCCTGAGGGAGACGTGAACCCCAGGGCTGGTTCTCTTGGGAGGAAGTGCTCAATGTAGCCAGAAGTGAGGGCATGCAGCTGGAAGTCCCTCCCTTCTGATTTCATGCCCTGGTGCCTTTTGCTAGGAAAATCCCAGCCCTGTTTAGAATTGATGCGTGTGTCCTACATATCGGGAAGACACCACTTTGGGGCAAGATTATACATTAACCTATTTGCATCTCATTTATGTCAACTAGAGATGGTGAGGAGGAACGTTTCAGAGGAATTATATGAAGGGGAAAAATGGGACTCCAACTGCACTAAATTGGCTCTGTATCTTTGGAAGCTCCCCTCGTCACCCCCAAATACATCTTGGCCTTACACTGCTTCCTCTGGAGAGCCACTATTGACATCTTAAAATTTACCCTGGCCACCAATGGCTAACCATGTTCCGAGTATCAGCCAACAGCAACATTCAATTGTAGAACTTGCTTATCATGTAGCTACAGTTATTTTGGATGTTTAAAAAAAAAAAAAAACCCGAAGGATGGAAGAATATAGTCTTCAACACTCTTGCAGAAGGGGAGAAAGTTTTAGTCGCCTAAATATCAATTCTAAAACACACCGTTTCCTCCGATAACTGCCCTTTTCAAAGGCTGTTTTCTTTCTCAGCTTGGATTTTCCCTTCTGTTCCAGTCGCACAGAATAAGATTAATTCCCACCTTGCCGGGAGTTCAGGGCACATGTTTACTGAGGTGTACAGCTCCCAAATAACTTTGGTGCGTCTTTCACCCACTGTTAGGAAGTATATTTGAAAGAAATTGCCTTTTATAGATTTAAATTACAAAAGTACTGATATCACGCAAGAGGCAGTTTAACTCATGCAAGCATACAAATAGGTAAATCTTAGGGAAAAAGATACCCAGGCTAATATGAATGTAAATAGGATTAGCCGCCTGCATTAGCGGCGGCTGTGAAATTTAAAGTACTTTCCGTTAGGTTATTCTTTAAAATACACCTATATTTCGTGTGTGCATTTGTAGATATTTGGAATGTATTTGGTCTGCGGCTTGAATTTGGAAACAGGGAAAGACAATGGCCTTGACCTCTCTGCTCATTCGCAGCCAAAGTAGAAGTGACCTTTAACCTTCTTGATGGTTAAGTGTTTACTGACATAAACATTGTAAACCTCTCGGAAAACAGGACAAAGTGGGAGCAAAAAATATAGATTTATATGGCAAAGAAATTAGGAAAACTGAGTATAGTGCTGTTATCTCTCTCTTAAGAGAAGCCTCGATTGTACCCAAACATTATGGAGCTAAATAAAAGTGGTTATTTCAAAGCAGGGGTGGAAGCCCAGGGACAGCTCTGGGTTACTGCCTGTTTTTGTTCATCCCCTAACGTCAGATGGTTAAAAAAGAATCAAAGGAAAAGTAACATTCTATGTTCTCCATTACATAAAACTCAAATTCTGCTGTCTGTAAATAAAGTTTTATTGGAATACGGCCCCACTCATCCATTCAACAACTGGCTGCCTTTGCACTCACTCTAGTGACAGTGTCGAGTAGCAGTGACAGCAGTTTTATTACCCGCCAGGTGTAAGATGTTTACCGTCTGGCCTTTTACAGAAAAAGTTTGCCAACCCCAGGTAAAAAGGGTCTTCACACACTTTATTGTTGAGGCTCGTGAGTAGACTGTTGGAGTTGGAAGTCAGTCCTGAGAAGCTCTTCATGTAGCCATTTGAACTTGGACCCTGGCATCTTAGCTAGAACCACCAGAAACAGATTACGGATAACAGGACAGACTGGGATTTGTTTGTTCATTTTTTAAAAATTAAGCCAGAATCTAACAGCGGCATCGATGGAACCACAGGTGCAACCCTTTGGGAGGAGGTGCAGCAGATGAGGGAGAAAAACCCAGCACGGGGGCCCAACTTCCTGGGCTCAAATCTCCGGTCTGCCACAGAGGAGCTTTGTCTCACTGCTCTGCACCACAGACCAAGGGAGCAATAATGAGAACCTGTCTCATAGGGGTGTTGCTAGAATGAAATGGGATGATGCACACCCAGTACTTCAGAAGATGCCTGAACTTTGCAAAGCTCAATTTGTGTTAGCGAGTCTTATTACTATTTTTGATATAGAGTATTCGTATTTGCATCCTTGTTAATTTAAGAATAAACTTCCATTATAGAAACACCTACTCTTGGAGCTAGACCATTTCCAAGGGCTAAAGGTGTTTGGGGGTTTTGTTAGCAGAACCCTGCCACATGAAGTGTGTGCCCACTGAGACTCACACACTAAAACTTCACCTTCCGGGGGGCCAGATGATTCACCTTCCTGATCGTTTTTCTCAGGAGTGCACTAATTGGATCTCAGAGGATGGGATGGAAGCAACAAACCATTGAGTGCATTGACTTTGACCTCACCTGTCCTCTATACCTGTAGATCTAGGAAAGGACATTCAAGGTCATGTAGCCTATCATTTCAGATGAGGACGTTGAGGTCCAGAGAGAGTGGATGGGCTTGGCGAAGGCCATGACAGGACTATGAAAAGAACTCTTAGACTCGGAGTAAAAAATCATGCATTCAGCATCTTTTTTCTTTTTTTGCAATTTTTGGCCCGGGCCAGGTTTGAACCCTCCACCTCCAGTATATGGGGCCAGCGCCCTACTCCTTGGAGCTACAGGCGCCGCCCTCAGCACCTTTTTTCTGAGCAGCACAACACCCAGCACTGTGCTTAGCACCTACTGAGCACTCGGTAAATACAAGAGCAACCAAAGCACCAAAGAAGAATGCGTGGATGAATGAGCTGGTCACCTTTCTTCAAAGTCTCCTAAAACGCACATGAGCATGAGGAAGAAGGAGTATTATTCTGATGGTTATATGAAAAGCACTGTCCTCGGGGAAATTTTCATGGTGGATATGCCCCCATTTTCTCACACTTGGACATCTGTAGTGATTGCAAGAGTCCAGCCCGTTATTTTTGTGCCAGGTAAGAGTCCGAATGATTAGTGATTCAGTCCATATATGCCGAGTTTATTCATTTTCTTTACATTTTTAACCTGCTCCTATTTTATTTTATACTGGTGTGTGTTATGAATCTCCGCAAACAAACTCCAAATTTCAACCCATAGTGGGATAGGAATGGTGTGCATAAACAAATAAATGAATGAATGGGTGGATGGGTGTGGGTGAAGGAGTAAGTAAAAATGAATAGAACAAATGGATAAATAGGATGAAAGAAAAATGGTCAAGCAACCAGCCATTAGTCTCTTTTATTGATTGGCACACAGTAGGAGCTTAGTGAATTTAGTTGACAGGATGGCTGGGCTGATGCATTTTGAAAGCTTTCCAATATGCAAAGTTGTAGCAAAATAGAACGTGACTGTAACTTGAGTAAACTGAGCATATTATTCCAGAGCCCTCGAATTAGACACTTTTTTTTTTTTTGCGTCAGTCCTCTGGAAATATAGGATCTGGAAATATAGGGTGCACCGAATGTCACCCCTAAAGTTACCATACAAGGGGGAGAAATGGGAAATTGTAGCTACATGTATCTTCATTTACAAAATATTCATTACAAAAGTTTACAAAGAGGTGGCCAACACACAGAGAATATTTTGCAAATATTTTATAATATTTGGGGACAAGCGTTCTTTTTTCCTGGAGTAAGTCAGAGGCAGGAGAATCTGGATTCCCAAATCAGATCAGAGAGGGTACATCTCACCATTCATGATTCAAATCTATTCCCACAGGCTTGGTGCCTGTGGCTCAAGTGGCTAAGGCACCAGCCACATACACCTAAGGTGACAGGTTCGAATCTAGCCTGGGCCCCCCAAACAACAATGATGACTGCAACCAAAAAATATCCAGGAGTTGTGGCAGCTGCCTGTGGTCCCAGCTACTTGGGAAGCTGAGGCAGGAGACTCGCTTGAGCCCAGGAGTTGGAGGTTGCTGTGAGCTGTGATGCCATGGCACTCTACCCAGG
>CAUYQV010062268.1:0-27716 GCA_963574575.1 Galagoides demidoff
TAAAAATTGAAGCTCTAAACATGCTAAAAGAAACCATAGAGAGATAAATTTGTAACCTTAGGATGTGAAAGTCCCTCCCGAGCATCCCTGATCACCAAAAAGATAACATGAAAAATAGCTGGATGATGTAATTATGTAAAATTTAAATACTTCCCTAAAGAAAAAGACACAAGAAACAACAAGCTAAGATTAAAATTAGTAAAACATATGCAATATTTACACGAGATGAAGGCTAATATTATTTATAACTAAAGTGTTTCTACATATAAAAAATAAGAACAGCCTTAACCAACACATAGAAAAAGAGTTACAAATAAATAAAAGAATAACAATCTCATTATTAATCAAAGGATTGGAAATTAAGGCAACTGAATTCTATCTTTATTCTCCCTTTTGGCTTATCAGGATGCAAAAGATTAAAAAATCTAATTATGTTTAGTTGGTAAGGATGTGAAAAAATGGGTCATTATAACATTTGTTGGTGTTATAAATTTATACAGCTTTTAGGGGAGTGCAGCTTTTAACCTGGGTGGAATTGAAACACATTCTTCTTGGTAAAGTATCACAAGAATGGAAAAGTGAGCATCCAATGTCTTCACGACAATATGAAGCCAGGAGACCATTTAATACATGCCCACGTGGGAGGAAAACTCAGTTCAGTTCAAGTCGCGGGAGGGGGCTGGAGAGATGGCTTTGGGGTTCCCCCCGCTTGGTGGACACAATGTAAGGGGATATGGCACATCGTAACCTAGCTGTCTGTACCCTCACATTCATCTGAAATTAGAAAAAAAAAAAAAATCCAAAGCGAAAATTAAAAAAAAAAAAAAACAACCTTGAGAATTTTACAGAAATACTTGCAGTTCTACAGATTCCCTGTAGAGGGCGGGATCAACCACCCACTCTAAGGGACTATGAAAAAAATCTTGACTCAGGTAATGAGGCTTTCTGGGGAGAGCAGAGCAGGCTGCCAAGGAAGTCTGACGGGGCTTGAGAGAGCAGAGGGTGAGCGGCTTGAAGTTTTACTGTGGTTATCAGATGGGACAGTGATGAGGGTCTGGGGCTCTCCGGTTTGAATTTCCCACAGGCCCCGGCAAGCCTGGGCTGTTCTGTCGCTCTCCCTAGACGTGAGGCTAGAGGGGAAGAGAGTGGTGTGAGGCTGGGAGGCGGCAAACACCAAGAGTAGAGCCAGGCTCCTGTGACACCTGCATGTGAGCAGAGACACGTGTTCTGGGACATTCGCTGGATACTGTTTGTAATTAAGGGAACACAAAAACAATGCCCACTCACACTAGGAAGACTAGGAAGTAAGAAAAAAAATAGAGGGGAACTTCGATAACGTTCATGTATTATCAAGTTAAAAAATACACATATGTCTGTGTGTTCACTTAGTGGGATCCCATTCATTCAGAAATAAATATGCAGTTTTGTGTGATTTTTAGTAGGTGATTTCTATAAAATCAGGCTTACTTTGGCATCTGAAGTAAAGGAACACAAAACCCGGTGTACAAAATAATTAAGGAACCATTTATAGCTTCACCAAAGCTGCTGAAGGGAATAAAACAAGAGAAAACCCAAGGTTGGGTGCAGGTGGGGCATCCGAGTATTCAGTAAAAATACCGCAGAACTTTGGAAGTTCCTATGACCCTTTTCCCACCCCATCTACTCCTGAAGGTGCAGTAACTTCGGAGCTTTTTCTCCTTCTCTTACTCCCCAGGGCTTCCCTCCCTCACTCTGAGGTTCAGCCAGGCATAGTTATTTTTATAACTTAGGCGCTTTTCTTTTTCTAGGTATTGTTTCTTTTTTCCAACCTGAAGCTGATTTCTCCTCCTTACTTGAAAATTCACTACCTACTACCTCTCTGATCTCTCTCTCCCTCATTTATGAGTCCCACTACTCTGACAGATCTACCATGAGTTTTTGGTATTTTTAAACCAATATATGTATACATGTTATAGATAATATTTCAGAATATTAAGAGGGCACGCATGCTGTAGGTTCCATGGGTCACTTCCGTAATGCTGAGTCCGGCTATAGCTGTGTTCATCACCCACCCTGTGTCATAGTACCTGTTGGGAGGGTTTATTCCCCACCTGCCCCGCACTCCCCCGGAGTTGCCTCTGTGTGCTCATGTGCTCATCCGTTAGTTCCTATTTGATTGTGAATACGTGTGGTGTTTGTTTTTCTGTTCTTGTGATATTTCACAGATATATATATATGTATATATATTTTTCAGTTTTGGGTAGGGGCAAGGTTTGAACCCACTACCTCTGGTATATGGGGTTGGTGCTCTACTCCTTGAGCCACGGGCACCGCCCCTTCACAGATATTTTTAAGGAAGCTTATAAACACACAGAGTATATACATATTCGTACATTTGGAATCTGTCTTAGAATGTGCTTTTTTTGATTTGATGTTATAGGATCTTTCTCTCTATCGGCACATAGTCTGCCAAATATAAAAACGTGTTGTAAGCAGTATTGCCACAACCGTATTGCAACTGTAATCAGATGAGATGACTTTTGTCAAGCAAGTTCCAGTCACTGGACCAACGTCAGGGAGTTAGTAAGAGGAGGAGCCAGAGTGGACCCCAAGCAGTTTGCGTCCAGGGCAAGATAAGAACTGCTGTGCTCGGCTGTCCCTTGGGGCAAGCTACTTGAGAACCCCCCTGCACTGTGTTTTGGAATTAGTTTAGGGATTTTAGAGCATGCGATGAGATGTTTCTATCACTTCTCAGCAACACTCAGTTGTAATTGCATCCTTGCCAGTGGGAACCAATTGGCGGTGACCTTTGGGCATCCTCCTTTGGCTGTTACAGTCTGGCATAGTGGGACGTTGTCTGGCCTACTTAATGGAAGACTCTGGAGTCAGTCTGGAAAATTCTTCTTGGGCTATAAGAAGAAATCTAATTTCAGGTTGTTGATGAAAAGTCTGAGTGGTAATCTCAGCTATGTGCCCTTCCAAGGGAGGTTTCATTTTTTGTTGTTATTAAATTTTTAGATTTGTTTTTACATGTAACTGTCTTGCTTTTTGTTTTTTTGAACCAGACTCAACGGTGACAAGTCATTATTTGGGAAATGAAAATGCCATAAAATTCTTGCATTAAACTCTCCTTTTTGTTGGAGGGGTGTGTATTTAATGACTTACGCTCTCATGGGATAGGGTTTACTTTATCTATGCACTTTTAGGAGAACTAATGAAGGTCCATTGTGATAATTTGCACATATAGATAGATGTGCTTCCCCTCCACCAAATTAACCAAACAAATGCATACATGACTTTCCCATTCCTAGTTCTCTAATTGTTTATACTACATGGGATGTAATATTTATAGCTAACACCTTACCAAACGCTCCATTGCAGCACTGTTTTTCTAAGGATATAACTCAGTTTGTCAAATTTCCCTCCAAGGTTGAACTGTAACTTATTGTACAACCTGTTAGGCCCAGGAGGAATTTTTTAGGGAAAAAATTATTTTGGCCTTTTTTTTAAGCTCCAAGAGGGAAAAATAAATACAGAGGACTTTTTTTTATTGCTGTTTTTTGCAACTTTCAAAATGGCTTTGTGATATTGTCTGATTTATACATCCACGTAGAGAACAAAAACACGAAGTTCTTTATAACAAACAACTTTGTCCTTTCTGAAATAAAGTACGGTAGGAACCGTATGAAATCCAGCCATAACTGGTAGCTAAAGTCTCGCATTTCGATGCAGGGAAAGAGCCCTGATTTTATTATAAGATGAAACCATTAGAGCAAGTCACAAAGAGTTCAAGGGGTGACTAATAATTATTTATAACTTTCTGTGAATTACCATGTCAAGCATCCCCGGGAAGACCTTTGATATCTAGGGCTGAATACAGCTAAGAAAATAACAGTCCTTTAATACAACATTGTTGATGTTGATTTAGCAATCTGCTTTCATACCTCTTATCTCCTAGCAGAAATTGCTTAAGTGACATGGACTCAAGGTGATGTTCCCTTGTCTTTCCAAGTTAGACATAATGATCCTTTAAGGACTTCTTAATCCCTGGTGAGTTTGGTGTAATTCTGTTTATCAAGTATTGCTCTTAAGCAGAATAAATTCAAAAATTCTTTAAAGCTCATAAGCATAAACCTAAGCTATTCACGTTCGCTTTCTTAGCTTAAACAGGTCCACAGAGGACCCTAAATTCAGGTTGCTTTGGTCTGAAGATGGTGAGTTTCCTTTTCATTTTATCTCATTTGTGCAAAGAAATATCATTTAAGCAACAAAACAAGAAAGGAAGAGTGAAAGGCTAGTGTTTGTCCCAGTCTGAATACCTTAGATTCAAGACGTCAGTTTACTTCTCCTTTATTCTCGTGTACAATCTTAACTTGATTGTCAAAGCTGGTGGGGAAACAGGGTGACAGGGTCTGAGGTGAGGTAGATGGGTTCTGTGGGGCAGGTGCCACGTCTCTGCTGCTAGAGAGAGGTTGCCATGGAGAACCTGTTGTGTGTTCCTCTTTTCTCTGTGAGCAAAAACTCTTGGAGGAGAGAAAGGAGAAAGAGAGAGGAAGAGAGAGAAGGCATACATTAAGGCATCTAGTTTTCTGAATACTTCATATACACATCTAAAAACATCTGTAAGAGGCCATTAAAACTGGCTTCTTGTGGCGTCCTTTGAGTGATGCTGGGAAAATACCTAAATATCTTTCCAGGGAACAGCCCAAGTCTTTGAAATTCTGTTATGAGAAATGATGTAGTGAAATAGTCCTGATTTCCCTTTTAATACAGACAGGCAGAAGGGATAAGACCCAGCTCTGGGGAGACCAGTTTCTGGCTGGAATGTTCGTCTGCAGCCTCTTCGCATCAGTGGCTCATTTCTACCCATCAGACTAGAGCCTCACCCAACTCTGACTGCTCTGATTAATAAGCCCCCACCTCGTGTCTGTTGCGTTCATTTTCTTCGTAGCCCTGGAGCTTTGTACTCACCATTTTATTTATCCATTTGCGTGCTTGTTTATTTCCTGACTACTGAAATTGCAAAAATGAGGGCAAAGCTCTTACATCCCCAGCAGAGCACCTGGCACAAGATAGCACATCATAAATATTGGTGGGGCAAAGGAATCACAAAGAAGATTGACTCAGATTTATTTTTTGGAAGATTCCTGAGCAACTGGAGGTAGAAACATAATTAATTGCACGAACTGCTTCTTGGTCAGATTCCCTGGGACTTAAAATGCAGTATAGTCACTGATCTTAGTTAAATGCCCTTCTAAGGACGTGGTAAAGTTTTTGCCTCCCTTTTACATTCTGTAAGAATACGCTGTGGTATCAGATAATTTTAACGGCTCGTGATCGTTTTCGTGACATCTTTGAGACTGAGTGCTAAATGCTGCACTGAGAGCTGAGTGACTAATTTAAAGCAAGAGCGTATTGTCATTTCTTGGTGAAAAAATAAGTAAGGTGATCGCAGTATTATTTAGGAGAATCTGGAATTGAATGTCCAATTGAGTATTTACATAGAATGTGGATTAAGGATTCAGAGGACCAAAGAATCAACATGGATTAGTGCCGTTACAGACGTAATTTAAAGAGTCAAGTTTCTTTCACTGGGAGGAGAAAATGAAGCAGAATGGGATTCTCCTGTTTACGTTTTTGACGTGGAAGTCAGCATCGCTGTTGATGTGTAAAGATATTTGTGATGCTGCCTCCTCTCCTTAGAAAGGCCTAAGGGACTCAGTCTCTCTTGGTTTTCCTGGGGACTCAGATTGCCTAAATGTATGGAAATTTATTAACTCTTATGTTAATTTCCTTTTTATCCTCCTTAAGCCTAGTAAATCTCTTGACTTACAATCCTTGTCTCAGTAGAAGTAAGGAAAAGGTGACATGCTCTGTACCTAGGCCATGAAGTAAAGTAGGGGGAAGCCCCACATCTGTGCTCCAGAGGGAGGAAACAGCTGTGAGGGGACAGAGATTCCCAGGGGGCGTGATTCTCAGCTTCGCTCAGGGACTGAGTCTGGTTGTCCTTCCCCACCCAGGATTCTGTGTTTTGTTCTCATTAGGAAAGTCAGCGCTGCCTTATAGACTCTTCCTATAACCAATTCTGCTCGGTTCGTGTTTTTGCTTTCTCTTCTGGTGATACAGTCCAGCCGGGATTGCTTAGTCCCTCTGGTTACATGTCGTATTTCACATCATATTTCCAGCATGGTTATTGCTTTCTCTCTATTTGGTCCTTGAGTCCCAGCCCAAGGACTGTCTCTCCTTGCTGAAGGTACCAAGACTTGGTGTCTCATGGCAGAATGTTTGATAAACTGTGTTTATCAAACTGGTAGCCTCAGATTTTGAGGCCAAGTGGATGGTGAGGAAGCCAAGATAGACTTAACGCACAAACTCAGTGATACCCTTCCATCTATCCAGTACCTTAGCATTTTACTTGGTAGTTAATTGTATTTGTAAATTACTTACTGTAATTTGGTGATCTACTAGAACACATCTGTTAAATTAGTTTCACTTTGCTGAAGAAACTTGTAGCGACATAGCATTTCAAGGCAATTGTAAGTCTGAGCGTGTGTGTCTGTGAACACAACACAAAAACACACAGACCATATTTTTGCCTATACAAATAGTCTGACACTATGATAATTAGAAAAAAATTAAATAACCTGTATAATTTTAAAAGAGTTTAATGTTTTTGAATTGTTTAGCCACCAAATATTTTCCAATGTTTTCATTTATAGGTTCTTCGAACTCTGTCTCATTCCCTTGGCAATGCCATGGCCCATTTGTTTAGTAGTTTGACATGAAATAGGTAGATTTATTTTTTAATAATCATAAACAAATCTGAAACTCTGTATGAACAATGATATGTCATGAGAAAGCACCAGTGTTCGTTTTCCTTCTCCTCCGGATGGAATTAAGTCAATAAATTTCACACTATTGATTTAAGTGGCGTGTATTTTAAAGCTGCAGTGTATATGATGAGCATGACCATGTATATATATTTGCCATCGGGTTACTAAACAACAGAAGTGACAGTTTAATGTTTCTGCTTGAAAAACAGAGGTATAAAATATTGTACTAATTCATAAAAAGTAGAAGAGCTTAATTTTTTTTCGGTAAGTCAGTAAAAGAGCACAAACTACAAAAAAGAACTTGTTTAAATAACTTTAAACATTTAGTTGAGAAGGTAAGTTAATCAAATCAAGCCCCTTTTCTTGTTAACATAGACCTAGCGTGTCTACATGTAATAACACTCATATCAAGCACTTACTTGTTTGCAAATTGATTACTGTTTTAATTAACTGAATAACAGTCTCTGACGTTTGCTTCCAGGACTGATTTGAGTCAACCATTTGATGGCTTTGTGACAAAGATAATGGCCAAAAAATATGACCAGAAAGTATTTGATCTACTGATTATGAGACTTCATCCCATATAAAATTTCTGTTTCTTTTCAGATATTCCTCTTCTTTATAATCTCTTTCCTTGCTGGCAGTCTTTTCCTTCTTTTGAAAACTATCTGAATGTTGGTTAGTAGAACTAGGATGTGATTCTGTTCATAACTATAAAAGTTAAAATTTGTAAAGGAAGCACAACCTGTCAAATTGCTAGTTTAATATTTAAAAAAAAAACAAACATAAATGTTTTGCTGAATTATGTTTACTATTCCAAATGTAGTTAAACCAATTTATTTATGAGAAAGGTCTAAATACAAATTCACTCTTCTAATTTTCTTTCTTTAATTCATTCTGTTTTTTTTTTTTTTTTTTTTTTTTACATGTTAGAGCTTATGGGCTAAAACTAAATTCATGCATTCCTTTTTTTTTTCTTTTTTAAAGGTGCAGTTTTATTTTATTTTTTTGAGATAGAGTCTCACTTAGTCACCCTGGGTAGAGAGCTGTGGCATCATAGCTCACAGTGACCTCCAAGTCCTGGGTTCAAGTGATCCTCCTGCCTCAGCCTCCCATGTAGCTGGGACTACATACACACACCACAACACCTGGCTACTTTTTAGAGACAGGGGTCTTGCTCCTGCCCAGGCTGGTCTCAAAATCATGACCTCAGAAAATCCACTCACGTTGGCCTCCCAAGTGCTGTGATGACAGGCGTGAGCCACCATGCCCAGCCGAAATTCACGCATTTGTGAACAAAGAGAGAACCTTTTGTTTGCTTTTGCCCAAAGCAACCAGGTAAAGGCATTCTTTCATTTTTACACATTGCCATATTTGAAAAGGCAATCTTACGTGGTTTTGAAAAATTTTTTTTAAACATATGGAAGAAAAAGAAATTTTGTATATTGATTTTCATTAAATAACACTATTATATTAATGCCATCAAATGGTACAATCAGTTACCAATACAGAAGATACCTCATTTATTTGGAAAATGTTTAGATGGGAGGGCTAAGTGATGTATCTTATGTCAGACAGGTGAAATAGTGTTGGCAGAAATCTTCAGCCAACTCCTGCTACCTGAAGCTCTTTTCCATTGAGGCTGCCAAGATCCGTGAAAACCAGCCCCGTGTGAGAGGACTGGCTCACCCTCGTTTTGATAATTTTCATGAGAAACCAGGAATTGATCATCGTATGACCTTCTTCAAACTTTTCCTTTTAAAATTTTGAATTGAGTGTCCTAGCCAGCTTGTCTGTCTGCCTCTTTGTTCAGAGCTGGGATGTCAAGACCTCTACTCACACTTTTTGCCTCCTCTCCTCACCTGCCATCAAGGCCTTGGAAGAATTCTTATTCCTAGTCATGGGTTGTTTTGGTTCAGTAGTTTAGGTGGTTTTACTTTACATCAGATCTCAATTCAGGTAAGGAACCATGTCTCTTGTTTCTGTGACCACATTGCTCTGAAGTAACTAACTCCTCATTTAACCATGAAGTCATTCATGAAGTTCTGCTTCAAAAAGATTCTGTTAATGACACCCTACCTCTGCTTATCAGCAAGAGCTCTTCACATAACCAGCGCTGGATGTCCCAGCCCTGTGCTGTAGCAGTCAGACGTCACCTGTCACTGCTTTCTCGAACGTTCCTGACATCAGGTGTTTGCTTGAGGGTCACTTCTTACTCTCAGTGTTCTCTGCCCGGGTGAAGCTAAGTTATGTTGCAGCATCAAAGTCATTTCAGGATCTCAGTGGTAACACATACCAATGTTTTCTTCCTTACATACGTCCAGTGGTGGTCAGAGACCCAGCCCCACAGAAGCACTGTCATTATGTGACACTGGCCTCTCAAAAACTGGAGGGCAGGGGGAGAGAGCATGGACCACCTCCATCCACCCTTACATGTCTCAAACCAGAGTGGCCTATTTTATCCCTACATATAGTTCATTGTCCAGAATATATCCTGATAGCTGTGAGGGTCCTGTGACATGCTGAGAAACATGTGGATGTTGGTGACCTGTACACTTCTCTCTGCATGCCCTAGCGGTCTGGCCTCACGGGGGTGGGCGGTCTTCTTCCATCAGTGGGCCTTTTACAGTAGCTGTTTCTTTGGTGGAGGGTTGATTTTCCTTCAGTTTCCAGGTCATCCTGGAGAGGCCTGAACTGTGTCTGGCTGTGCTTCTGTTATTTTCTATTACTACTGATTAGCCACACAAATAATTTGCATTTATGAATTTGTACACGTTGTTTCTGTATCCAGTATTTAGAACCTTGCTAAAAGAATAAAAAACAAAGCAAACAAAGAAACCCATGTTTAACTCATCAGTCCTCAAGGTCGTTGTTGGTGAGGCAGGTGCATTCTCTGGGCTTGTGGCTCAGTGAAGCAAGTTTTCATTGTTACAAACTCCCAGGGAGGCAACTCTCCAACCTCCACATTTTGCAGACTCATAGGTTAAATAGCTACTAATGGCGGTGGTTGGAGGGTGGAGGTGGTTGCCAAGTATTGATGTTTGTCAGTCTGGCAGTGATGAACTCAAAAACCAGGAGACTCATTCAAATGGAGTCTTGGTCCTCAGTCATCTGGCAGTTTTCTAGCATGTGTGGCAAAACCAAATTGTCTTCTGGGGTTGGCTGGATTTCTGTTGGGTTGCCCCAAAGTGGAGCCAAAGTGCATGGCTTCCACATGGCACTGGGAACCATCCCTCATTCCAGATGAATGCTGTGTATAGTAATCGGTGGCATTTGGGGATAGAATGATTCCTAGGAAAGCTATGGTCATTTGTGATCCATTTGTTCCATAATCTGATAGCGACAGCAATGACCATGACATTGATTGCCTTTATCATTATAAACCACAAACATTTTAAAATGAGTGCCCAATTCATTGCACTTCAGATTGGCTAGGAGGCACACACAGGGATGCAGTAGCAATATTTATTAGATCTAAATCTTAAATACAGTTCATTCAGGAAATGAAAAGTAATCACCTAAATTTTCCCAAAGACGGTTTCAGTATTACTGTTGTGGCAGCTGTTCCAGGAACATCTGTGGATTATCCATCTGTTTAATATCTAAATCCAATTTCTCTTGGTGCTGCATTATTTTATCATTGCTTTACTGTCTGAAGTTATACCTATAATATGATGGCTTGAAGAAGTATGTCTCTTACTCTAGAATTGTTAATAAAAGAGGGGGATATTTTCATGTGCATTCATATGCAATTTTATTTTCCTCAATTTCTGTTTATGCCTCATTGTTTATATTCTTGTTATGGTTGCCAACAAAGACTATCTAGCTTTATTCCATAGCTTTCAAAGGTGGTGGGTTACAGAAAATATAAAGCATAATGCTTCTGGTATTTATTGGAATTCTAAATGAAAAAACAAAACAGAAATACACACCAAATAGGAAGCAATAAGATCAAGTGAAAGGGTAGATACTGAGCTTTAGAAAGTCTTTATTAAATCTCAGAGTTAGTACTGAATTTACTTGTTTATCATAGGATCTTATAGTAGGATGTATTCTATTAATCAAGATGGAAATTCTAGCTTTTGCCCTGGCTGCCTTGTTTTATAACATATGAATTTGAATAGAAATTTATAACTCACTTTGACCTTTCATATCACAGTGATTTAACACAAATAAATAGAAAAAATATTGGTTTAATAAGTGCAATTAAATAGACACTTGTCCTCCAATTTTTTTAAATACCAAAACCAGCAGCAAAACCAATTGAGGGCAAAGGAATTAACTTATGGAAGTTCACTGGCATATGTTGCATAAAATTGTTTTCTTGGTTGAAGATTTATTTATTCGTGGTCCTTATTTAGGGCTTAAATATAACTTAATATAATTTTAGTACCTAGATAGAATTCTGTGTAGGTGTTTCCTTCATACATAAGGTGAAAATAATTGCTATTAAGTTAGTTATCTCATAAAATCCAAGACCATTTAGGACAGAGCATGCAGTGCCCTCCTCCACTTCTCTCTTACTTGGGGAGGTCTCCGGACTCTGTCAGTCAACTTACTATGCAAGATCTTTCATTCCATATCCTGGGGTGAGGATGCACAAGGATGGGGAAAAGGTTATTGATATTATTTTTCAAAGAAGTGTGTGAGATTCATAATATTGTTTGTGAGAGAATGACTTTTTAATAAAATGGCCATGATCTATTCTTATTTAGTTTAATTTTTACCTGTTAAGGGAGGGAAAGTTGGTGCACAATTTTTCCCACTTTGGAAGTGCATTTGTTACTATAGTAACAATTTCACTGGCAGAAACGGAATTTTCAAACACTCATACGGAAAGCATAAACTTAATTTAAGCATTGGATTGGAATTTATACCTTTGTGGTTGCAAAGACAGTTACCTTGTTGTTCACTTACAGGGAGCCTGGGAATCTGGCTCTGTGATCATCACATACTTACACACCCACGCATCTAAAGCCAGGGTCTAACTGAGACCATGCAAGGGAACGTGGCTTTAAGTTCTGAAAATTTCTTTTTTATCTATTAGACCAAATTTATATTTCTTTGGTCTGCTCTTATATTTTTTAATCTGTCTGACTTTAATATTTTCTTCTTATCTAAAATATGACCAATTTTATCCTTCTTTATACATTTAAGAAAAAAGTCATGAATCAGTCTGGAATTAGAATTTTTAGCTACCAGCCAACTTTCCTTGGTTTGTAGAACTGGATCCAGCTTCTTCTTCACAGCTGGGTTAGGCAATCTGTACTGCCCATGGCTAGCTGTTCATTAGAGAACTAAACTGTCATGACTCTCAGATGAAGCTCGTGGAGACTGGAAAGGAAGGAGGAGGATGTTTAAAGGGATTCTTTTAGATTCAGCTTATAGCTGAAATAAACAAGACACATAAGCTGTTATGGTCCCTCAGATGCATCAGTAAAAAGTTTGCTTCTTCCTTATCCCTCCCAGGTGGTAGGTAGAGGGTAAAATTATTGATAACAGTTAAATTCGAGTAGGTAGCTTAGTGTGGGAGTTCAATAGACCAGACCCCCAGAACAGGTAACAATTCCTTGCCCAACTGCAGAACATGCTTGGTACTAGCTGTACCCCATCCATGGACTAGTGGCAGAGATGATGTATCATTTCCTAAGGGAAGATAGCATCCAAGAAGGGAAGGGTGGAGGGAGACCTGGGCACTCAATTATTCTCCCCATATCAGCTATCCGGAAAGTCACCCCCCTTCCTGTGGGGCAGACTGAATATGCACATGGAGAGGCCACCTGCAGGGAAGACAAGGAGCTGTTCCCCTTGTCAGCAGCCATGCACACACTGCATAAATTCATCCTCACGGTCTTTGCAGTTGTTTGACAGCTCTCAATTTGTTTCACACTTCTCTGTGCTACCACACTGAAAGATGCACCTTCCTTCAGGGCTCTGCTTTCTGGGGTTTTTTTTTTTTTTTTTTTGTATGTAATAAATTCAAGATGACTTTATTGGCAAATTTGGCATTTATTGAGGAAGAAATAATATCCGTTCTATATACAGACTTCCAGAATGATAAAGATTAGGGAGCACTTTTCAATTCACTTAGTAGCACCAAAATTATTGATCAAAATCAACAAACACCAAAGCAAGATATTATAAGAAAATAGAGTTAGACACAAAAACATCTCTGCTGAAAAAAAAACTTTTTTCCAAAATTTCAGAGTGATATGAGGGTAAAAATGTTTAGGTTGCACTGTTTTCATTTCTAAGGTAAAGTTCAAGTTGTGGTTGGTTTCTTCACCCAGGAGGGCGTGCTACACACCCTCACCTTGTGCACAATAGGAAGCTAATATCTAAGCAAATACTGTCTGGTTCTTATCTGCCATTCTCTGACCTGCTGTCCCTGTGGACTGAACTAGTCATTCTCCCTCATCCTTCTTACTGTTTTCATGCACAGCCAGTGTCTGGACAACCACTCAGAGGTTGCCTTATCTCCGCTCTGACTTAGCTACATCCACAACCACTTTGCCAAGCACCTACCCATGGTCATTCTCTCTCTGCTTTTTCTCTGTTTTTCTACTTGAATTGGCAAACACTTCTGGAGAAAGTTACAACCTGCTGCCCATGAGTTAACTTTGAGGGAAAAAATTGACACTAATGATGGAGTGAGTGGTGAGGAAGAAGTTAGTTTCCATTGAAGCTTTAGTATTCCCAGACATCCTTCATTAGAACATGATTGACTTTTAGCTCTGAAAAATTCCATTCTGCACAGGAAAGGCTTCAAAACTTTTTAGTCTTTGCAAAACCAACCTCTAACTTTCTCACTTCCCCAATGGCTTCACCTCCTTACTGTACTGAGAGTAATTTCGACTCTCAAATTTCTTCTGTGTCTCAAGCTTTACCCCTGCATCCTCTTTCATTCCCCGTTAGTTTAGGAGATGTGCCTGTCTGTAACATGAAGGCCAACTTCCTCATGTCCCCATGCCTGTCCTAATGTCCTGCTGCATGTCTCTTGGGATCCTGTTTCCCTGGTGGCTCCCTTCTCTTTTGCTTCTATAAATAACTTTCTGCTCACTGGTTCTTCTCCTTTACCTACAATCAAGTTCAAATATCCTTATTTTAAAATGTCTCCTAGATCCTACTGTCTTCTCAAGAGAACTTTTCTTGTTCACTGACAAATTCCCCAAGATTATTATAGACTTACTGCTTCCACTTCTTACCAACTCATTCAATCTCTGACCTTTGGGTTTGGACTTGATTTCAGCAACTCCACCAAAGCATTTCCAGTCCCGGATGGACATCTTCATGAGGGTTGTGTTCAACAGTGCCTTTCTAGAGCTATTTTCACCTTTGACTCTTAATGACTACCCCTTATTAAAATCTCTGCATTTTACTGAGTTTAGACTTTCCTGAGTGTTCTTGTCAATTCCATGGGAAAAATTTTCTCCTTTCACTGGTCATTTTCTACTCTTACATAATCTTGTGGTTGAATAGCTATATCTATGCAGGTGATGTTAAAGTTTCAATTCTGAATTTCGAGGCCCTTTTTCTAATTCCCTGGTGCTCATCTCCACCTAATATTGCAACAGCATTCAAAAGGTCCATGTGTTTGATCATCCCATTTTTACTTTAGTTGCACTCCTTCTGGATTCCATGTCTATTAGTGACCAGACTCTCACCTCCCTTCTCGTCCCTATGCATTAAGTTCCTCTGGATCTACCTCTGGAATGACTCTTGAGTCAGCTCCTATGTCCATTTCCAAGACTACTTCCCCTGTTCAGATTGCCCACACTGTAGATTATTCAGCAACCACTTCTGATGTATCTCTTCTATGGTACTGTCATACTTCAATGTTCCCTACACACACTAGACTAATCTCCTCTAAAGCAAAATTCTGCTTATGTATAATTTGATACGAATTGAAGTTTTAACAAGTTTCTAGGCCATAAACAGATTTTTAAATGTAATATCAGAGAATTGGTTTAACAGTATGAAATTCCCTACCAATCAGGGAGGTTTTGATGAGCTGAGAGATTGAAGTGGGAGGTGGTTTTGAGGATAATATCTTTAGAGAGATCTGTACTGTGAGCCCGACCCTCCTGCAATGGGCAGAGATGAGGGAATCTTCCAGATTAAAGAGTGCTGCCTTCATGGGGGCCACTCAGAGCCCTTGCTACACGTTCTCTGAAGTTCAAGGACACTATAAGATGGTATAAAGGGGGATTGTGCCCAAGGGAGCAAATGTTAAGGTGGAGGGACCAAAATAAAGTGGTGCGAGGGATATTGTTAGGGACAGAGGCTACCTGAAGTCCAGGTAGATCAAAGTTGTTGCAGGCGTAGGGAAGAGGAGACTCTGGAGAAAGCGGATTGAAAAAAATCTACTTCAAGTACATTCTAGGTCCAGAAAGTATAAGTCCTGCTTATAACAGTATTAGACAAAGATGGAATCTTCCAGCTACCAGGCTCTGTCTTCCCACAGCTACCCCCTTCAACCCTGGTGAATCAGAAATTTCAGCTGACCAGTGAACCATATGTCCATGAGATAAGAAGAAAGATCAGTCACATGCTGGCAACAGGCACTCAGCAACCCATCAGCAGCTGGAGAAGAGGTGAGGCATCATGTCTGGGTGAAGGTTGAAGGGCATTGATGTATTAAACTGGGTAATTTTAGTCACTGAATTGAGATTATATCTGGGACAAAGCAGCCATTTCTATTATCTAAGAGTGGCCCAAAAGTTATGAAACTCAGCAGAGTTTTCTTTCCAGGGCATCAGGATAGCTTTGCTGAGCAGATTTAAAGAGATAGGGGAAGACTCCTTTAAAAAAAAGTTGCTTTTAGATGACACCATGAGTCCTGCTTATGTGATGAATAGGCCAAGATTACTGAAGTTTTTTTAAGATTTGATGAAATAGAACTGACCTTGAATAATGGCTTCCAGATAATCTATTTATTTGGCTTTATTTTTCACTTACTTCATCCTTTTTTTTTTTTTGCTGCATGGTGACTGAAAGAGCAAATAATTGAATATCATGTTTGGTATTCACTAAACAGCCATTTTTTTTTGACAAATTCTGTAATTTCCAGAACCTTTATTTCCTTATCAGAGGTCACAGTCCATTTAGTATTGCTAAAATAGAATGCCTTAGGCTGGGTAGTTTATGAAAAATAGAAGTTTATTTGTTCATAATTCTGGTGGCTGCAAAGTCCAAGTATGGGCAACTGTATCTGGTGAGGGCCTCATGCTGTTTCAACTCATGGTGGAAAGTGGAAGAAGAATGGTTGTGTGCAAAGAAATCACATGGTGAGAAAGGAAACAAGAGAAAGAACCCAGGAAGCCAACTCATACGAATCCATCCAGTTTCATGAGAATGAGAACTCACTCCTAAGAGAGGAGATTAATCTATTCAGGAGTGATTATTCCCTGTGACCCAAACACTTCCCAGTAGACCCCCAACTCCTAACACTGCCACATTGGCGATCAAATTTCAGCATAGTTTAGGTGGGAGCAAACCATATCCAAACCATAGCATGAGTAAAATTGGCTATAATGTGTATTCTGTAAGTTTATTGTGAGGATTAAATGGGAAAACATATCGAAAATACCTGACATGATGTATTAATTATCTATTTCTGGTAACAAATTACCTCAAAATTTAGCAGCTCAAAATAATACATATTTATCATCTCAGTTTTTGTGAGTCAGAAATCTAGCTGCAAAATAGCTGGCATTTCTAGCTCAGTTTCTCTTATAAGGCTGCAATCAAGGTATTCCTTAGAGCTGTTGTCATTCCAAGGTTGGACTGATAGAGGATCCATTCCAAGCTCCCTCTTGTGACTTTTGCAAGGCCTCAGGGATGGCTGGAGGTTGGCTGGAGATTGGCTGGAGACATTGGTTCCTTAAAACGATGTCCTTGTGTGGGACAGTGGACAATGTCTCAGCCAGCTTCTCTCAGAGTGATTAAAGGAGAAGTCATGGTATCTTTGTAATTTAATGTTAGAAGACACCTCTCATCACATTTTCATATTTTATTCATTCCAAGTGAGTCATTATGTCATTATGTCTGCCCAACAAGGAAAAAAGAGAAGACTGCACAGGGCATAAATATCAAGAGGTGAAGATCATTGTGGGCTATGCTGGAGGCTGCCTACCACACACAGGATTGAGAATATATGAGGCCGTACAATTAAGTTCATGGACTCCTCCTAGAAAAAGTGATACTACCTTATTCCTGAATATCACTATGGTCACCTTTGAGGTATTCACTTTGGGAAACAATGCACTGATTCTAGCACCTAGTCTACCCTTCAAAGCAATTTTGGAACTTTTTTTCTGGAATGACAATCAGAGTTGTCAGCATATGAGATCTGACAATTAAGTTTGTAAATTCATTTTAGCAAAAGTGCTACATACTTCATTGCTGAATATCACTGCAATCACCAGATGGCAAAGGGGCGTACTTTGAAGGTGACTATAGGGATATTCAGCAATGAGGTATGTAGCACTTTTTCTGGGATGAGTTTGTGAACTTAACTGTCAGATCTCATATGCCATTTCCTCTGTTATATACCCTTACATTAAAATTCATCCTTCTATATGTTTTTCTTTCATTCTAGCTGAAGGCATTTTGTACTCCTCTGAGTTCATGGAACATATTTGTTTCTCTCATCACATTCTTCTTTACATTTATTTTATCCATTGAATAATGGCAGTCTTCTATGATGAGGAAACAGAGATTGTATGTATATATATTTTTTGTCCCCCCAAAGGGGATATGTTGCTCATCTCTAAGGGAAATGGCTATGTTCTTTATAGTATGTCTTTAGTTGGGCAGCAGAGCCTAAGGAGCCCATTTTTATTTTTAACAAAAATGGGAGATATAAAAATTAATAGTCATACTAGTATAGTGCAAAAGAAAAAAGAGAGAGAGAGAGAGAACTAACCCTATATGGTGAAGCTGAGAATGACTTCATGGAAAAAACTACATGTGAGCTAGTGTGGAAAAGGGAGATGGGTTCAGTTGTGATGTCTCCTTTTCCATTTCTGATTGAGCTTGTGTGAGTCTTTTCTATTTCTGGTTAATTTTATCTGGCTAGTTGTCCAATGATTTTGTTTATCTTTTCTAAGAACCAACTTGTTTTGTTTTATTGATTTTTTTCTTTTCTTTTTTAAGTTTCGATTTTGTTTAGTTCTTCTCTGCTTCTTCTCCAAGCATTGTTATTTCTTTCCTTCTGCTTGCTTTGGGTTTGGTGTTTTTCTTCTTTTTCTAGTTCCTTGTGATGTGACATTAGGTTGTTAACTTATGATCTTCCTGTTTTTTTGATGTAAGCATTTAAAGCTATGAACTTTCCCTTAGTACCGCTTGTGTGTATCCCACAGATTTTGAAAGCTTGTGGGCCCTTTGACATTCAGTTTGAGGAATCCTTTGATTTCTATCTTAATTTAGTCATTGACCCAAGGATCAGTCAGCAGAAGGCTGTTTAATCTCCATGACTTCGTATGGATTTGAGAGTTTCTTTTAGAATTAATTTCTAGTTTTTTTATTTCACTGTGATCTGAGAAGATACATGGTAGGATTTGGATTTGTCTGAATTTGCTGAGAATTGTTTTGCGGCCTAAGATATGATCAATTTCAAAAAGCTAAAAGTAGACCTACCATTTGATCCATCAATCCCACTCATGCGTGTGTCCCTAATGGAAAGTAATCATTTTATCAAAAAGATACTTCACTTGAATTTGTATTACAGCACTATTCACAATTGCAACAGATGTGAAATCAATCTAGGTGCCCATCTATTCATGAATGGATAAAGAAAATGTGATTACACACACATACACATACATACACATACACACACACCCTGGAGTACTACTCAGCCATAAAAAGAATGAAGGTATGTCTTTTGCAGCAACTTGGGTGGAACTGGAGACCATTATCCTAAGTGAAGTATCTCAGGAATGGAGAAACAAACAGCACGTGTTCCCTCACGGGAGCTAAATGATGGGCACACATGGGCACAAAGAGACATAAAGGATATTGGAAACTTGCATAGTGGTTACTGTGAACACTGTCCTGGTGACAGGTGCACTGGAAGCCCAATGTCAGCATTATACTGTGTATCCATGGAACCAAAACATTTGCCTCCCCTTAATATTAATATTTTGAAATTAAAGAGGAGGGGTAGGGTGGCGTCTGTGGCTCAAAGGTGTAGGGTGCCAGCCCCATATGCCGGAGGTAGTGGGTTCAAACCCAGCCCTGGCCAAAAACGGGAAAGAAAAAAAAAAGGAGGGGGGAGAAAAGAAAAGCAGATATAGTTTTCCAGGCAGAGAAAGAAACAAAGAACATCCTGGGCTTTATGGAGTGAACACTCTCTGCCATCTCAATTCTCACTCTTACTGTCTCTTCTCTGTGACAGCTGGTAGCAAATGACAGCCTGCAGGCTGAAGCAACCTGATATAAATATAGTTTTATTAAAACACAAGTCACATCTTTTTTTTCTTTTTTACATACTTCCTTTAGCTACTTTTATGATATCAACAGATTTGAATAATTGTGATGGATTCTTTATGTCCCACAAAACCTGAAATATTTTCCTTCTAGCCCCTTCCTGAAGAAGGATGCTGACTCCTGTTTGGTGCCGTAGAGATGGGGCGTGGTATGGAGGTGAATGCTCAGGTGTTTGCTAGACTAAAGGACTGAATATTCACCACTGTCCGTGGCTGAGTAACAAATGAGATATTTTTTGCATTAATTCAATAACTTAAATCGAATAAGTTATTGAATTCAATAACTTAGATTCTTATCAGTGATTCTCGACGAATGTTTTAACAGACACATGGCTGTCTATAGTAACCAAAGAGTCTTTTTAGGCAAGAAATAAGCTACAACTCTTTGTTCTCCAGAACTGAGAGAAAATGATGTAAATTCTCCAGTTTTGAATGTCATTTGAATACAGCACATTTTTAATGAATTTTTTCTTTCAAAAAATAGGCCAAGCAAGGCAATGAAAGCATATGCCAGATATAGCAGCAGAATTCTTACAAAAAACAATGTTATAAGTCTAATAATATCATAAAAAATATCTAGGAGAATTTTACAGAATTTTCTCTTCACTGAAATCAAGGAATATATTTCATGTCATTGATATTTATAACAATCTTAGATCATCTACCAAAATTCAGCATCAAGTGACTTCTATAATTTTTATAATTTTGCGTGTATTATTCATAAAAATGAAGTAGCACCACAGGACTATAATGAAATACAAGACATTTCAGATATTAAAATAAACTAGGTAACAGGAATTTCTTCCTGTTTGAGCATTGTTTTTGAAAAACCTTGAATACCCATTAAATAAGTCACAGTGTCATGAATGTGTGTATCAAAACTGGTGATTAAAAATTCAGCTTTTTCTCCATTCCTTTAAAACGGAACACAAGAGTAAAAAAAAAAAACTGAAGCTTTTTAGAAAAACCACGTTTCTATATTCTAAATTGACTAAATTCACAATTTTCATATATTTAATTTTAATTTCTAGTTTGATAACCAGAAGTTATTGATTTACTGCTGTAGACCCCACTGGTTGGGAATACAAATTGTGCCTTCAATTTCAGCACAAAGGCAAATTCACTTTCCTAAGTTCTAGGAAGCATCCCTGGGATGGTAGTACCTCAGAAACTGGTCCTGAGAAACTGCACGTTCTCCTCAGTCACAGGGACCAACGACAAAATCATCCTTCATTGTAGGGGTGTGTGTTGAGGTTTGAAGTGGTGGTATAAATAAAACATCGGGGTTTGAATGAATTGGGAAGGATTAGTGCGAGATGGAAGGTAAATTATATTTTTATCAATTTTAGTGCTGATTTTAAACATTTTTAATATAAAGTTTTAATTTTAGATCAACTTTGGTCTTATTGAAAAATCCTAGGAGTCTGGAGAATTGCTCAGTAGCTCACGGGGCATAGCTGCAAGGAGAATAAGACAGTGTAATTAGAAAAAAGGTCGGCTTTACCTCTGCAATTATTATTCTAACAGTACGTAGGGCTTATGTAGTATGCTGGATTCTGGTATTTCATATTCAAAAGAAAATATATAAGAAAAAAAGGAGAGTATGGAGAGCTTCCATGTACCCTACATTCAGTCTCCCCTATTCTTAGCATCTTACACTAGTCTGGTATATTTGTTACAGTTAACGAACAAGTATTGATATATTATTATCAAATGAAGTCCCTATTTTTTTTTCAGATTAATTTGTACCCTAATCACCCCTTTCCATCCCAGGATCCTATCCAGGATACATTTTATTTAGTTGTCATGCCTCCGTACGTTTTTCTGAGCTGTGGCAGTTTCTCTGACATTATTTGCCTTTCATGACCTTGAACGTTTTGAGGGGTACAGGCCAAGTATTTTGTACAATCTTCCATTATTCTACATATTATAATCTACATTATTAACCAATGGGATTTGTCCAATGTTCTTATTATTGTTAGACTTGGCGTATATGTTTTTTGGGGAGCAGGAAGACGATACAGGTAAAGTGCTATTTTTGTCACATGATACCGACAGCACTTACTTCAACATCACCCCTGCTGATATTAACTTGGATCATCTCACTACAGTAGTATGGTTGAGGTTTCTCATGGATATTAATTCTATTCTTTAGATTATGAAATAATACTATCTTGTTTTTTTATGTTGCTTAAATTATTTCCAGGTTTGGCCATGTTTTGTGTGTGTGCATGCAGGTATGTGTGTGTGTGTTCAGCACTGCTCTACTTTTCATCCCTTTAAGATATTTTAAGCTTGTCTTGCATGTTTCTACCCTACCGGTAAACTCTGACAATCTGACATTTTCCTGAAGATCTCTGGTTCCCTTTATGGAAGCATGGCATAGAAACCCAGATCCAGGCATAAGATTGCTCATTTCTACTGGGCTGTCATTGATTCTAGACCTTCTTAACAGAACAAGGAAATATTGGCATATCAACCCATGTATACATACATCTCTATCAATATCTCTGTGTGTAATAATCTGTCTCTTTATTAAGCTGAACATGAGTGCATGCTATTATCTCTGACTTTAACTCATTCCCACATGGGACTGTAGCCTCTTCCCCTGGTGTGTCTATAAGCTAGACGCTGAGAGGCTGGGCTCTCACCATCTGCCATCCATGTACTTAATTTTTCAATTTCAGTACACTTGGACAGCATTATCAGAATTCTCAATCCATACCTCCCTCTCCATGGGAAAAAAACCCCCAACTTTATCAATTATAGTATTTGTGTGCCGTTTGTTTAGTTTCTAGTTTTATAGACTTCACTCTCTTACAATGTTAGTTAGGTCAGCATCTTTTGCCCTCCCTTTGGTCAATAAAGTTGTTTTATATATTTGTATATGGTAAAGTTAGATTGTTCTGGCCCATTCTTCCTCTGTCCTGGGAACCCATAAGCCTATGTTTTTAAAAGTTGCATAAATTAAAGTTCAATCTTTGTACTGTGAAACTACATGGATTTTGGCAAATCTGTATCACCATGAATACATCATTATAGTTACATATCAACCAAATTTACCACCCTAAAAAGCTTCTGTGCTTCACCCGTTCAACTCTTTCTCTCCCTTCAAATCCCCGGAATTCTCCATAGTTTTGTCTTTTCCAGAATATCATATAATTGGAATTACACAGTGGTATATTGACTTTTAACACTGAATTATTTTACTTAGTAATATGCATTGAAGATTTATCTGTGTTTTTGTATGGCTTCATAGCTTGTTTCTTGTTTAACACTGAATAATATAGTCCATTGTACTGAATAATGTATGAACACCATCATGCAGATGTATCAGAGTTTCATTCATTCACCTATTAAGGTATATCTTGTTTGATTCCAGTTTTGGGTAGTCAGGAATAAAGCTGCTATAAACACTTATGTGCAGGCTTTTGTTTAGACATAAGTTTTTCATTCATTTGGGTAAAAACTTGGAGTGAGATTGCTGGATCATATGGTAAGACTATGTTTAGCTTTGTAAAAAAACTGCCAAACTATCTTCCAAAGTTGCTGTACCATTCTGCATTCCCACAAGTAATGAATGAGAGTTCCTGCAATTAGCCATGATCATAGGTGATGTTTAATTCATACATGTAGTATCATTTTTGTTTTATTTTTTTATTTCCCTATTACAAGTAATATTGAGCATCTTTTCAAATCATTGTTGGCCACCTGCACATCTTCTCCAGTGAGGCATCCTTTCAAATATTTTATCTTTTATTTAATTGGGTTGTTGCTGAGTTTTAAGAGTTTTAGAAAATATTTTGGGCTTGGTGCCTGTGGCTCAAGAAGCTAAGGCACCAGCCACATACACCTGAGCTGGTGGGTTCAAATCCAGCCTGGGCCCACCAAACAACAATGATGGCTGCAACCAAAAAATAGCTGGGCACTGTGGTGGGCACCTGTAGTCCCAGGTGCTTGAGAGGCAGAGGTAGGAGAATTGCTTGAGCCCAGGAGTTGGAGGTTGCTGTGAGCTGTGATACCACAGCACTCTATCCAGGGTGACAGCTTGAGGTTCCGTCTCAAAAATCAATCAATCAAAATGAAAAATATTTTGAATAAAAATTCCTATTACAGACGTTTTAGAAAACTGGTTTCCCAGCGTATGGCTTGCTTTTCCCATCTCTTTTGAGTGTCCTTTGCAGAGTAGCAGCTTTAAATTTTAATAAAATCCAACCTATCAATATTTTCTTTCATGGATTATACTTTCAGATTTGTGTCTGTATTTCTACATATCATCACATCATCAAACCTAGAGCACACAGATTTTTCTTTTCTGTTTTCTTTAAAACATTTTATAGTTTTGCATTTTACATTTAGGTCTGTGATCCATTTTGAGTTATTTTTTCTGAAAATGAGATGCTTTTTTTTGGTTCTATTTTTTTTTTTTAATAAAGATGGCTGTTTTAATAACATTTATTGGAAAAACTCTCCTTTCTTCATTGAATTGCTTTTGTTCATTTGTCAAAATTAAGTTAATTATATTTGTGTGGGTCTTTATTTTGGCTCTTTGTTTTTTAAAGTGATCTATGTGTCTATTCTTTTGCCAATATTGGGCTGTCTTGATTAATGCAGCTTCATAGTAAGGTCTGAAATTGAGTAGTGTGAGTCTAATCTTTTTCTTTTTCAATATTGTGTTGGCTATTTTGGCTCTTTTGTTTTTTCACATAAGCTTGAGGATCACTTTGTCAATATCTATAAAATAACTCGCTGGACTGTGGATGAGGAGTGCTGTGTCAAGCCTGTGTATCACTTTGGGCATAACTGACATCTTCACAGCACTGGGTCTCACATTCCGCGAGCCCTATCTTTACATTTATTTAGATCTCCTTTGACTTCTTTCATTGTAGAAATTCAACTTTGTCATCTTTTATAACGTAAACGCTGTATATATTTTGTTAGCTGTTCAACTGAGTATTTTTCTTTTTTTTATAACGGTATTGTGTTTTTCATTTCAAATTTCAGTTGATCATTGCTAGTGTATAGGAAAACAATTGACTTTTGAATATTATCCTTGTTTCTTATGTTCTTGCAGTATTTACTTTTTTGTTTCAAGGCTTTTTTTTTGGTCTGTTATTTGAGATGTTTTTTACATAGAGAATGATGTTATCTATACAAATCAACAGACTTCTTTCCCATATGTACAACTTTTGTGTCTTTTTTTTTTTTAATTAAGACAAGAGTCTCACTTTGTCACCCTCTGTAGAGTGCTGTGGCATTTCAGCTCACAGCAACCTCAAACTCTTGGGCTCAAGTGATTCTCTTGCTTCAGCCTCCCTAGTAGCTGGAACTATAGGTGCCTGCCACAATGCCTGGCTTGTGTGTGTGTGTGTTTAGCAAGCCTTGGTCAGGTTTGAACACACCAGTCCTGGTGCATGTGGCTGGCACCCTAACCACTGAGCTATAAGTGCCCAGATTTTGTGTCTTATTTTTGTCTTGGTGCACTAGTTGTGACCTCCATTGTGATGTCAAAGTGAAAAGGAGAGTCTCACCTTGTTCCCTGAAGGTTAAAGTACCTATTTTTCACTGTGAAGTATAATGTTAGCTGGAGGCGTCTCTGTGTTGTTCTTTATCAAGTTATGGAAGTTTCTCTATTCTTTGCTGAAAAATTTTAATCATGAATAGGTGTTAAGTTTTGTTAAATTCCCTTTTGGCTTCTATACCTGTTACTATGATGGATTATATTGTTGGGTTTTTAGATGTTGAAACTGTCTTGTATATGCCTAAAAATTCCACATGGTTCTGGTCAAAGTTAAAGCAGAAATAAAAGGAAGGATGTCAAACTACATATTAAATGCTAAATGCAAACCAAATACTCTTACACTTCATTTTCTTCTAATACCTGATGACCCTCCAAACAAACAAACAAAAAATGAACAAAGAGACAAACAAAATCCTTCCTAATTATAATCTCGTATACTGATAACCATGGGTAAAAAGTACAATCTGTTAAGTACTTTTTGCAGGGAATTGGGATGGACAGAAACTCAATTGCCTTCTCTACAAATGCTAAATAATTTCAAAATTAAAAAAAGAAGGTCGTGTGGTTGGTATAGTTTACAGCTAGTAAACATAAGAAGCCAGATTTCTAGAAGATAAATTCTAATTGACCGCTATTTGTACATGGTATATGTTATGTAATTTATAAAATATTAGCGCTTTCAGGCACATCCTGCTTTTTAATGCAAATTGTTTATGAGGTGCAAAGGGGTGTTGCTATTTTTTATTACTGTATTGAATCAAAGTGGAAGGTTTAAAGAGACAGTACATACATTTGCTACTGGGGTCAATAGGATAAAGTATTGTTTTATTGCCAAGAAGCTGAACCAGAACAACACACACACACACACACACACATATGCATCCCATGGACAGTTATATACTAGTCTGCAAATGAGACCTGGACCACAACCCCTGCTGTCTGTTTTCTGCAGAAGTAGACACCAGGCAACATAAAGATATAGCTGACAACATTATGTCAGTTTCTGGACTCACAATCAGGAATCAAGAATTCCAGGCGTTTGCTTGTGTGGGGAATGAGCGATTCCAAGCGTGTGAGTCAGAGAAACATATGCCCACCTACAGCTAGACCACTTCCTCCCTGGTGGACTCTGCACTAGAGAACTCTGTTCAGCATTGTTCTTACTATTGGACACACTGCGTCTGTCCACATAAAACATTGTTTCCTGAAATATCATAATGACCATCTGCCCAGCTTTCTTATACTTTGTTGACAGATTTCCTCCTCAGTAAACTCCTAGGGAAGCAACTTCTTCTTTACTCAAAGGCAGCTGTAAATAACTCCTCGGGATTGATTTTTCTATTATTTGACACTCAGCTCACTAAGCTTCAGTGTTCTCATGACCATGTTGAGGTGGCTTCAAAGCTGCTGGTGAAAGAAAGAAGACAGGGTGGCGGTTGGGCTTCCTATGTCATGAGGCCGCAGGCCTTATACAGCTGCTGTGGTGGCTCCTGTTGTATCTCCAGGTCCATGTGTACTTAAAGAGCTGAGAAGTGACTCTGTTGCACGGCAAAACAGGGCTGGATGAAGAGGGAGTATTTGGGTCAGTGTGGCAAAGTTCTGAAGTCAAGACCCACCCCCGCCAATGCCTGTGTCCTTGAGCAAACTGCTGTGCTCTTTCCATAGTTTTCTTTAGCGGTTTTCTAGAACTTTCCTAAGAAGCTCTTAGAGCTTTGTCATCACAAATAAAACCAAGAAGTAACTTTAAACTTTGTTTAAGGATTTAGTTTTCTGTTTCTTAATTGACCAAGAGCCATGAAATATCATGTGAAATTCCAGTCAGCCATTAAATTGGTTTGTTTGACATTTGGAAAACAGTAACATGAACTTTGGCCAAATGCCATTCAAATATAGAATAATTTCCATGTGGGTCGTACTGCCTACATCAAGATTAGCTTGGAATTTGGGGATCAGTTAAAAAAGCATTGATTTTTTAGGTTGAACATCAGGGGACTCTAGCAGGATGACACAGTTATTAGTTTCCTTGTCTGTGCCAAATACACAGCAGGGTGTTACCACTAAAAAATGAATACATCAAAGTTGTTTTGCAAGGGGAGCTCATAGAGGAATGTGAAGAACAGAGTGGGTGTCAAGTGCTCTAGGGAAGGAATGCAGAGTCATGAGCAAGTAGAGAGAGGAACCGGAGGACAGAGGTGAGGCTGGAACACAGTTGTGAAGTTGGGTCCTACTGAAGCTGCTTCTTAAGGGATATGTGGACGTAGGATCAGTAATGGCCCCTTAAAAATGTCAATTGAATCTCTGGCATCTGTGAGTATGCTACCTTATACAGCAAAAGAGACTTTGTAGAAATTATTAAGTTAAGGATATTGAGATGGAGAGATTATCCTGGATTATCTGAGTGGAGTGGGTCCAGTGTATTCCCAAGAGTCCTCAGAAGTTAAAAAAAAAAAAGGGGTCAGGGTAGACAGAAAAATAATATCATATGTTCTCACTGTTATGCACAAGCTAAAAAGAGCTGATTTCATGGAAATAGAGAACAGAACAATGGTTAACCGAGTCTGGGAAGGCCAGTGCAAGTGGGTGTGAAAGAGGGATTGGTTCATGCATACAAAGATGAAGTAGGATAGAAGAGTTAGTGTTTTGTAGCACAGTAAAGTGACTAAGTTAATAATAATGTACATATATTTCAAAATAATTAGAAGAGCAAAATTGGAATTGGAATGTCCCTAACACAAAGAAATGAAAAATACTTGAGGTCACAGATGCTCCAAAGATCCTGACTTGGTGACTGCACACTGCATGCTTGTATATAAATTTCACACTCACTCCCTAAACATGTACAACTATTATGTATTCATAAAGATTGAAAATTTAAAAAATTAAAAAATAGAA